>BLBF01018557.1:0-12713 GCA_015471245.1 Laticauda colubrina
ACTGCTTGGAAGCAAGACTGCATTGCTCGAACGGGAGAGACAACAACAGACTGATTTATGTGAACTGACACTAGGATATTCTACATGGACTTTGCTAACTGAATATCCCTGAATGGACTGACTACATGGTAATTGAATATTGGACTGTTTTTGACTATGCTATAAACTTATACTGGAATAAAATATATTCTTGATAGCACAAGCGTATCTGTTATTTTTACTGTATGTTAATAAACATACAAGCTTAGCTCACTCATTTATCTGTGTGCCTATCTGACTAACGCTGCACATTCTGTTTAGCTTGACTACCTAAGCCTGGTTGGGGAACCCAGGCTTAACAATCCCTACCCATCCCACAGGTATCCCTGCCCATCCCACAGCTATTACCCATCCCACAGGTAACGCTGCCCATCCCACTGCTATCCTTACCCATCCCACAAGCATGCAAGGGCTTAAGCCCATGCCACACTGGCCAACGGATGCAAAAAGGACACAGCGGACGAGCAAATTGTTCCATCCGTTGTTATCCACTCTCAAAAGGGGCAAAAATTTGCATAACCGGAGCGGATAACACGGACGTGGGGAGGACGCAGGGCAGATGCAAAGCGGATGCGGAATGGAAGCCCAGCGGATGGAAGCGGATGAGAGCGGATGGCACATCCTCTAGGCTTCCGGGGGGGCGCAGCAAAGCGGACGCAGAACGGATACAGCGGATGCACAGCGGATGCGGAATGGGTGAAACGGATGCACAGCGGATGCACAGCGGAAGCCTATGGGATGCCTGGCGTTAATTGCGCATGCGGGGAGGATGCATTGCGTCAGCCCCGCGGATATAACGGAAGCAGCTCGGAAGCAGGTCGCCATTCAGAGGAAAGACCTGCTTCCAGATACATCGACTGCCTTTCCTGCCCTGCTGGCATGTCTGCCTGCCAGCCTTGCTGCCAGCCAGTCTGCCTGCCAGCCTTGCTGCCTGCCTTCCTGCCAGCCTTGGTTCATGTCGGCCTGCCAGCCTTGGTGCCTGCCTGCCAGCCTTGGTGCCTGCCTCCCTGCCAGCCTTGGTGGCTGCCTTCCTGCCAGCCTTCCTGCCAAGCTTGGTGCCTGCCTGCCTGCCTGCCTTCCTGCCAACCTTGGTGCCTGCTTCCCTGCAAGCCTTGGTTCCTGCCAGCCTCCCTGCCAGCCAGCAACCCCACAACCATGTGGAAGCACAGCAAGCCTCAGCCATCTGCTGCCAGCCCTGGCAAGAGGGAAAGGGCTACCATCCCGCCCCCTGGCCCTCACTCTGGTTCTCCTGGGGCTTCTGCAGCACGGGCTCGCTCTTCTGGGGCTGGCGCTTCTGCTGCTTCTGCTTCTGGAGGAGCTGATGACAAGCACTCCAGCACCAGCCACCTCCACAGCACCTGCACCCAAGAGCGACCAAGAGGAGTACCAGAGACTCATTTTTGTCTTATAGCTTGTTGTTAATAAAGTCTATTTATGATTCACACACTTGCTTCATTTCTTTTTTTTATAAAGTCTTGCTGGAAACTTTTAGAAATGGTTTAAGCCTTTGCGTGCTTGTGGGATGGGTAAGGATAGCTTTGGTATGGGTTAGGATACCTGTGGGATGGGTAATAGCTGTGGGATGGGTTAGGATAGCAGTGGGATAGATAAACCTCCAGTGCAAGCATAGTGGGACTGTATGGTCCACCCTCCCAAGTGCCACAACTACGGCCCTTTATTATCAATAATAATGTAATAATTATCCACACATGTCAACATAAACCCAACTCTTTATTAAACGCCCTGTTCATTGTAGGCCAACCCAACATACATGGCACAATCTCATTTGTGTGATGAGACAGTCTGAAGGAAGCATCCATTAAGCATTTACCATCCTGTCTTGAAACTCCACGGCTCTAGCTGGGGAGTTGCACCAGTGTTTCAGGAGGTTGCGCTGGTTCTTCGCCTCATGTGAGGCTCTGTTGGGGCCTTGCACATCCTCAGTGTCGATCAGGTTTTGCCCTTGCCTCCATTCACCAGGCTCCATTCACCCATTGCCTTGTTCACGGTCCACAAGCCTGTTCTGCAAGACTGGGTAGCGGGTGCGCATGAGATTGTGCAGGATGCAGCAAGCTTCCACGATCCTCCTCACGGTCTGTGGGCAATGCTGCATGGTGGTGAGAAGTACCTGGAACCTGTTGGCCAGGATGCCAAAGGCGTTCTCCATCACCTGTCTTGCCCTGGACAGCATGTAGTTGAAGATCCTCTCTTCACGGGTGAGGTATTTGGAGGTGTAGGGCTTCATGAGGTAGGTTGTGAGGGAGAAGGTGTCATCCCCCATGATGAAGTAGGGCACATCTTGTGTGTCGATGGGCAGCGGGTCTGGATCTGGGAAGCCCATGATGAGGTTGCTTTCCAGCCCCTCGTTGAGGTCACTGGCGTTGTATATCTGGGCATCTGAAGATGAGCCGTTGCCTGAAGCATCGATGCATATGAACTTGTAGTCAGCATCGACCATGGCAAAGAGGATGATGCTGAAGAAGCCCTTGTAGATGTGAAAAGTGGACCCCGACTTGGCTGGCGCTTTGCAGGCCACGTGCTTGCCATCTATGGCTCCAACGGTGTGGGGGAAGTTCCACTTCTGATACCACTGGTCTGCAACTTTCTTCCATCCTTCTTCAGTGGAGGGGCACTGGAGGAGCTCCTCCTTGTATTCTTCGATGATGGCCTGCACCACTTCTCTGACAACAAAGCTGATGGTGCTGGGTGGCACCCTCCAGCCGTACTGCATGCTCCTGTAGGTGGTCCCTGAGGCCAGGTGGCGCAGAATGAGTGCCATCTTGAACCCAGGTTCCAGGCTGGGCGGGAAGTTGGTGTTTGTCTTGGTCAACCTGGGTGTCAGGCGCTGCACAACTTCGTCAAACATGGCTGGTGGTATCCTCATGAAGTTCTGGAATGCCCAAGTGTCTTTGCTCCTGAGCTCCACCATCAGCTTGTTGTACAGTCCATCCTCTGCTCTTCTGGTGAACCATCTTTGGACCCAGACTTTTTTTGGGTGCCTCCTTTTCTTCCCGTAGTAGAGTTCACAGAGCCTGTAGATGGTTTCGCACTGTTGCAGAAGGATGGTGGCTGCCGAAAGGACTTTGTCACAATCCATGGTGGACATGACTGGATGCTGTGGAAGAGGAAGAGCCAGATGAAGGCTGCAGAGGTCTGCACCGCTGGGCTGCTGTTCTGAAAGTGAGATGCAGGCGAGTTGCTCCCCCTTTTTATAGGCAGTATAGGTTTTCCGCTAGGCATCCTCTAGGCATCCTCTAGACATCCTTAATATCCGAGATAGGTCCCCTCTGCAAATGTTTTTTCTGCTTTAAACGCTTTTTTTCCGTTCTGCATCCGCGAGGCATCCGTTCTGCATCTGTTCTGTGTCCGTTCCGCTTCCTCCTTACGTCCGGGCGGATGCGAGTTGCGTGGATGCGCAGCAGATGCCTAGCGGATATAGCGGATGCGTAACGGATGCGTAGCAGATGCAGAACGGACAAACTGGATACATTTTCCGCGCAAAAGTTTTGGGTAACTTTCGGAGCGGATGAAACGTCAATAAATGGATGCTGGACAGATAGAGAGGAAGCAAAACGGAGGCAGTGAGTACATCACGTTTTCGAACGGATGGCAAGGTTTTTTGTCCGTTTTACATCCTCTTTGCATCCGTTGGTTCAGTGTGACATGGGCTTTAAACCATTTCTAAAATTTTCCACCAAGACTTTATTGACTAAAAGAACTGAACCAAGTGTGTGAAGCAAAGATAAACTTTATTAATAACAAACTGTAAAAGCAAAATGACCCAAGTCAAGTGTCCCAAGCAAAGATAACAGGTAGCAACCCAGTCTCTGGCCTTCTTCTCAGTCACTCTGAGGCATGCCCATCGTCTCAGGGGTGAAGGGTCCAGGTGCTGTGGAGGTGGCTGCTGCTGGAGTGCTGGTCTGAGGTGCCATTGGGGTGCCTGGCCCCAAGAGGACAACAGGGGATGGTGTGTGGAGGAAGCTCTCAGAGAGCTGGCTCAGTCCCGTGATGTTGAGAGCCCCTTCCTCCATTACATGGGGTGTCAATCCCAAGACCGATGACAGATGTTCTGAGGCCGGGCTTGGCTGTGGGGTGGAGGAAGGAGGAGTGTAGTGGGGCTGTCTGGTCTGCAGCTGAGCGAGGTGAGGTGTGGGTGGCATCTGTGGTGTGGGTGGCATCTGTGGCGTTGGTGGCATCGGTGGCGTTCGATGAACCTGTGCCTGGACTGGGAAGGGCTGCCTATGTTGCTGGAACTCCTGGTAGCCGTAGCCTTGGTAGGTGAGGGCCTGTAGAAAGCCTTGGAAGGGCTGTGACATCACCTGGGGTGGAGGAGCAGACCTGGACTGGGTCGAAGCCGGTTCAGCTGGGCCTGGAGGGTTGTGCAGAAGACCTGTGATTCTCTCCTTTATCACCTGGTACTGTGATTCCGACATGTCCATGAGGGTCTGGTTGACGTAGGTGAGGAAGGGCTTGCGGTTTGAGGATGGTATGTCGGTGTGTACCAGATGAGAGAGGAGATCTACGCTGCTTTTGATGGTGTCCCTGATCTCCAGCAGGACAGTGTGGCTCTGCCCCTCTGGTCTGGCTCTCTGCCTGCTTTCTGTGGAGGTGGAGCTGGGTGTGGGTGTGGGTGTGGGTTGGTCTCTGGTGGAAGTGCCCTCTCCTTGCTCCCACTGTGTCAGGAAGTCCTCCACGGGCTCCAACACGGGGAGTGCAGCTGTCGGGGGGGTCTCCATCGTGGGACACTCCACAGATACCTGCCTGGACGCAGGAGCTGACTCTTGGCCAGAAGAGGACTGGCTCTCTGTGGGCTGCCTGAGAGAGAAGGTAGATCGAGGGGCTGCTTGACCACGGCCTGGCCAGACTTCTTGAGGTGCACCTTCCCGTACCAGGTGTGCATGTGCTTCCACCACCCGAGGAGGACCTCCGAAGTGTAGCCCAGGCTCTCCGCCTTCTCTCTCCAAGCCGCCTGCTTCCTCTTGGTGTCTCGATAGAGCCTGTGCCCCTTCCGCCATAGGTACTCGTTCTCCCTCAGCCATCCGAGCACCTCATCCTCATGTTCCTCTTCGATGGAGTATTGCCTCCTCTCCCTGTCTCGCGTATTCCTCTTCCTCCCTCTGGCAGGGCCTTCTGGGCCCTCATCAGAGGGGCTTTGAGGTTCTAGGGGCTGCTCCACCACACCACCACCAGCAGCAGCAGCAACAACAACAGCAGCAGCAAAAGCAGGACCAGCAGCACCAGCAGGACCAGCAGCACCAGCAGGACCAGGAGCAGCACCAGCAGAGTAAGCACCAGCAGAAGCACCAGCACCAGGAGCAGCGCCAGCAGAGTAAGCACCAGCAGAAGCACCAGCACCAGGAGCAGCACCAGCAGAAGCACCAGCACCAGCAGAGTCAGCCCGAGCAACAGAAGCCACAGCAGAAGCAGAGTCAAGGCCAGGGGGTGGGATGTTGGCCCTGTCCTTCTTGCCAGGGCTGGCAGCAGATGGCACAGGCTTCCTCTTCTTCCCCATGGTTGTTGGCTGGAGCTGTATCTGGCAGCAGGTCTTTCCTCTGAATGGTGACCTGCTTGCGAGCTGCATCATTTTATATCTGCGGGGCTGACGCAATGCATCCTCCCCGCATGCGCAGTGAATGCTTTGCATCCGCTAGGCATCCGCTATGCATCTGCTAGGCGTCCGTGATGCATCCGCTGTATCCGCTCGGCATCCGCTCTGCATCCATTCCTTCCGCTGTGCATCTGCTTCGCTGTGCTCCCCCGGAAGCCCTGCGGATGTGCCATCCGCTTCCATCTGCTTCCATCCGCTAGGCTTTCGTGGAGCATCCGCTTAACATCCTGGCTACATCCTCTCCCCGTCCGTTCCTTTCCGTTGTTGTCCGTTCTGTTTATGCAAATTTGGGGCACTTTTGAGAGCGGATAACAAAGGATGGAAAATTTTCTCATCCGCTGTGTCCTTTTTACATACTTTTTGCATCTGTCGGACTATGTGACAGGCCCTTAAGTATAAGTGCTATCGCTATTACTATTGCAAACCAAAGGGAGGTTTCAGAAAGGAAATCCTTCCAGGGGAGTGTTGGGACAAGCCAGAGGATGCAAAACATGCCCCAGAAAGCCAAAGGGCATCACCAGCACCTTCTCTACCATATACAGCCATCATGGACGCTAAAAACACTACTGAGGAATTCAAAACAAATTCTTAAGCACATGGAGAATTAGGTTAAAAAAAAATCTAAAGCCATTTTCAGGAGGAGAAAGCTTGAGAAACTGCAAGGTAAAATTTAGCATTGCTTTAGAGAAACTGCTTCAGAAATGTTTTCCAGAATGCCAAAACATCAAATAATCATTGTTTCTTATAAATAGCCAAATAACCAAATCTCTGTCTCTCTCTTCCTGGAAGAGATGCCCCCAAATAGATCAGTAATGGGTGACATTCAGCTGCTAACCAATGCAGAGGTCAGCCCTTTATTAGCCTGGATTCCAAGGTCTTCTCTCTCTCCCTCCCTCCCTCCCTCCCTCCCTCCCTCTCTCTCTGTGTGTGTGTGTGTGTGTGTGTGTGTGTGTGTGTGTGTGTTACTTCAAGTTATTGTTGACTTCTGCCAATTGTCAGGACAAGTCCCTACAGTTTTTTTGGCAAGGTTTTTTGGAAGTGATCTGCTATTGCCAGCTTCTTGGGGCTGACAGAGGGATTCTCCCAGCTGGCTTTGCACACTAAGGAAGGACTGGAATTCATGGTCTCCTACATAGTTTTCAGCTGGTGCCTTAACCAAACTGGCCAAAAAGGCACCATCTCTTTGAGTGCCAATGAATAGGATTCAAATCCTATTCTGATTCAAATTCAGTTCTGTGGCCATGGCTTGGTGGGCGTGGCAGGGGAAGGACACTGCAAAATCCCCATTCCCTCCCCAACACACTGACCTGCTTTCCATCTCTGTTCTCCTATGCAGGCAAATCAAAGGAGACCCAGCCAATCAGCTGGGACTCCGGAGACAGAGAAGAGATGGGGTGGGGCTAGTCAGAGGGGGGATTGGCCAGTTCTCTGAACTACTCAAAATTTCCGCTACCGGCTCTCCAGAACTGGTCAGAACCGGCTGAATCCCACCTCTGATGCTCAGCATGGGAAAGCTTCTCCCTCCTGCAAGACAAGACCTAACCACTGAAAAAAGTACAAGAAACAATGGCTGGAAACTTACCAAGGAGAGAACCAGCCTAAGAACTAAGGAGAAATTTCCTGACAGTTCGAACAATTAATCCGTGGAAAAGCTCTCCTTCAGAAGTTGTGGGTGCTCCATCACTGGAGGCTTTTAAAGAAGAGATTGGACATCTGTTTGTCCAGAATGGTATGTAAGGTCTTCTGATTGAGCAGAGGGTTGGACTAGAAGACTTCTAAGATCCCTTCCAACTCTGTTATCCTGTTACCTAGGTGATCCTGAAGAGTTAGGGAATCTTCTCTTGTTCTTCAGAACAGGTCTGAAATGTCTGAATTTCATGTCATCTCATGTCAACCCCTCAAGGTAGATCAGTCCAAGAGAGGAATGGTAAGGATTCCAGCACTAACACAATGCTTGAAGCCTAAAAATGGCAAGATCAAGATAGAACTGTCTTGAGTTTTTTTCTCACACTTTCTACCTTCCCAGGACATAGCAGCCATTTTGCTCTCCTTCTTCCTTCTCAAGGCTAGAGCTCTACATTCTTCTACATTTCAAGATCATTTCTTTAAAGTTTCCCCCCACCTTTTTCTCTCTTTCTCTCTCTCTTACTCTCTCTCTCGCTCTCTTGAATTTGTGAAAATGTGATATTGTTTTACATGACCAAAAGAACGAAGCTAACTTTTTTTTCTGAAATGTGTGAGATCCAATAAGCTGTGAATATGTAAGCCAAAATAACCCTGTTTGTTCATACAAAATGCAAAGGAAATTTTGAAGAGTGCATTTTGCCCAAAGTCACCCTATCTAAAAACTGCAGACCCCGACTTTTGAAACTTCTTCCCTCCCATTCAATTCCGAGGCTCTATTCGGAAGCCAAAGTTGTGTTTAATGGATTTAAAGGTCAATGTATCAGCAGGAGAAGGTAAATCACGCGGCTTGCCTGCTTGCCAGAGAGATTCCTGCACCAAAAAGGAAGTTACTTTTCATCAAAAAGTTTTCACCGTTGTAAAACAATGGATTAAATTATTGAAATTGGGCTCTGTGGAAGCATTTGAAACTGGTGGCCCTTTCGAATGAAAGAAGTTGACAGAGATGTTTTCATGCAGCCATTCAGACAATTCAGCATTTTTTTTTTCATTTTTATAATTATATATATATTCATACTTAGTTTTCAATGTGTGTCAAAATCATTAAAACCCCATAGTTCAATGTAAATTAAGACAATGCATGGTCATTATAATATACACCCTTTCATTTCCTTGCATTCCTTAATCCCCAAATTTAACTGAAGTTTGTGCTGCATTCCTGACTAGAAAAGCTCCTCTTAGGCTTAGTTCTGTCTCTCACCTGGAAAAATCTCAACTTGGGTGGCTTATTCATTCAATTTATAAAGCCATCAGCCAAGGGGTCTAGCTTTTCCTTTTATGGCCTTCCTTTGGGGCAGTGGTCTCCAAACTTGGCAACTTTGAGACTTGTGGACCTCACTCTTAGAATTCTCCAGCCAGCTATGCTGAATTCTAAGAGTGAGGTCCACAAATCTTAAAGTTGCCAAGTTTGGAGGAACTGTGGCAGCTGTTCTACTCACCTAGAAGTATCTTTTGGAGTGCAACAGAATAACAGAGCTGAAAGTGATTTTGGAGGTCTTATAGATCCAACACCATTCCAGACAAATGGCTGTCCAGTCTCTTCTTTTTTTTTTTTTTTTAAGAATTTTATTAATTTTCTACAAACAGACATAACATACAAAACATTAAAAACATCTACTCTCATATATACTTCCGGTGTGTTGGTTGGTTCATCAGTTTTGTGCATTCATTTTATAGTCTCAATTACAGTTATATTACATAACCACTCATATTGTCAATCCATATCCTAACATTACCAAAAAAAATTAAAATACAGTCTTTTTCTGACGATACTTTTAATCATTCATGCTTTGTGAGATAACAATACTTCAAACATTTTATTCTATAACAAATCATATAGTCATAACAAATCAATCCTAAAAACCCTTCATAGATATAATACTAATGCTCTATTATTGTATTTTATCATCTAACCATTGATAAAAAAGATCCCAAATTTCATAAAATTGTTTATCTTCTTGCTCTCTAATTTCAAATGTCAATCTACTCATCTCAGCTCATTCCAATATTTTCTTGATAATTTCTTCCTGCAATGGTATTTTCTCATTCTTCCAATTTTTAGCAAATACAATCCTAGCCGCTGTTAATACATTTACAATCAAATATTTCAAGTCTTTATTATATATATCAGGTAAGATTCCCAATAAAAAAATCTCTGGTTTCAAATCTATGTGTTTCTTTGTCATTTTTTCCAACCACATGTGAATTTTAGTCCAGTATTTTCTGGCATCCTCACAAGTCCACCACATATGATAATATGAGCCAGGTATCTGATGACATTTCCAACATTTTTCAGATTTGTTCTTGAACATTCTTGCTATTCTTGTCGGGGGGAAGTGCCACCTGTAAAACATCTTATACAAGTTTTCTTTATATGCTATTGACATTGTCATTTTATAATTTTGAGACCACAATTTTTGCCATTGCTCTAAATCAATCCCATATCCAAAATTCTTCCCCCAAGCAATCATAGTTTCTTTAACTTGTTCTTCCTCTAGCTTAATTCCCAATAAATAACCATATAATTTTTTAATCACTTTCTCATCAGTACCCATCAATATCTTATCTAAATCAGTCTGTTTGTCATAAAATCCTTCCATTTTAAAATCTTCAACATATCTTGAGTGTATTTGCGCATATGAAAACCAATTCATCCTTATACCTTGTTCCTCTAAGTTTTGGATCGATCTAAGTCCACCCTTTTCATCCAACAGTTCCCCATATCTAACTGTTTGTTCCTTTTTATAGATCATAGGATAGGAAAATGCTTCAATAGTCGATAACCAAACTGGAATTTTCAGGTAACATTGTTTTTTTATCTTCTCCCAATTTAACCACAAAGACTCCCGTATATAATGTCTTCTGAAATACCCCTGTGTTTTAGTTCCCTTGTACCATAAAAAAGCATGCCAGCCCAACAGTAAATCATGTCCTTCTAATGTCAACAATCTATGCTTTCTTAATGTTATCCATTCTTTGACCCACATCAAACTTGCAGCTTGATAATACAGTTCACAATTAGGCAGGCCAAAACCTCCTCTAATTCTAGCATCTTGCAAAAGCTTTAACTTTATTCTCGCTCTTTTACCTTGCCATATAAACTTCAACATGATTTTATTTAAATCTTCAAAGTAGTCTTTTCCAAGTCTAATTGGTATTGTTTGAAAGAGAAATAAAATTCTAGGTAAAATATTCATCTTAATTGTTGAAATTCTCCCTATTAATGACAATTGTAAATTTTCCCATTTCTTCAAATCTGTAATTATCTGTTGTTTGAGTTTAATATAATTATTCTCTTTTAATGTGCTACATCTTGCTGTCAAATATATCCCCAGATACTTAACCTTATTTGTAACTTGGATTTTCAAAAGATCTGTCAGTTCTTCTCTTTGTCTCAATAACATGTTTTTTGTCAAAATCTTTGTTTTGTCTTTATTTATTTTCAAGCCAGCCATCTCACCATATGTCTCTATCTTTTCCAATAATTTTGGAGCGGTTTCTAACGGGTCTTCCAGAATAAAAGCTAAATCGTCAGCAAAAGCTTGTAGTTTAAATTCTTCCTTTTTAATTTTCATTCCTTTTATACTTTTGTCATCTCTAATATTTCTATTCAACACTTCCAAAGTCAATACAAATAACAAAGGAGATAGGGGACATCCTTGTCTTGTGCCTCTTCTTATATTAATAAGATCTGTAAACTCTCCCTCCACCATTACCTTTGCTGTCTGTTTATTATATATGGTTTCTATTGCTTGAATAAATTTTCTGGCAAAACCCATCTGTTCCAATAGTAATAACATAAATCTCCAGTTCACGTTGTCAAATGCCTTTTGAGCATCTAAGAATATCAAAGCCATTTGTTTCTCAGGATGAGCCTCATAATATTCCAAAGTATCCAAAATTACTCTCATATTGTCTCTAATTTGTCTCTTTGGCAGAAATCCATTTTGATCTGGATGGATAAAATTATTTAAATATTTTTTCAGTCTTTCTGCTAAAATTGAAGCAAAGATTTTATAATCTGCATTCAATAAGGAAATAGGTCTATAATTCTTAATTTGCAACGGGTCAGCCTCTTCTTTTAAAATAAGTGTAATATAAGCCTCTGGCTGTCCAGTCTCTTCTTAAAAGCCTCTAATGATGGGAGCACCAACAACTTCTGAATTCAAGCTGTTCCACTGGTTAATTGTTTTAGCTGTTAGGAAGTTTCTCCTCAGTTCTAGGTTGCTTCTCTCCTTGATTAGTTTTCATCCATTGTTTCTTGTCTTGCTTTCTGAAAATAGGTTGACCCCCTCTTCTTATGGCAGCCCCTCAAATATTGGAAGATTGCTATCATGTCACCCCTAGTCCTTCTTTTCTCTAGACTAGGCAATACCCAGTTCCTGCAATCGTTCCCCAGATGTTTCAGCCTCCAGTCCCCTAATCATCTTGGTTGCTCTTCTCTGTACTCTTTCTAGTCTCAACATATTTTTACATCATGGTGACCAACATTGGGTGTAATATTCCAAGTGTGGCCTTACCAAGGCATTATAAAGTGGTATTAATACATCATATGGTCTTCATTCTATCCCTCTGTTTAGGCAGCCTAGAACTGTGTTGGCTCTTTTGGCAGCTGCAGCACATGGTTGGATCATATTTAACTGATTGTCCACTAGGATTCCAAGATCCCTCTCTCAGTTATTGCTATTGAGCTGGGTTTCACCCAATCTGTACCTGTACATTTGGTTTTTCTTGCCTAAGTGTAACACCTGACTTTTCTCTACATTGAATTTCAGTTAGATAAAGCTTCCGAGGTGGGTAAAATGAGGAACCAGATTGTTGGGGAAAATATGCTGACTTTGTAAACCACTTAGAGATGGCTTTGAAGCACTATAAAGTGATGTATAAGTATTTAAGGGCTATTGCTAATGCTCTTCCTTTTCCTCTCCCTCCCTCCCTCCTTTCTTCCATAACTCTGCCCACTGCCAGGAGTTCAATCCTGATTGGTTCAAGGGTGACTCAGCCTTCCATCATTCCAAGGTGGGTAAAATGAGGAGCCAGGATTTAACTCCTGGCTGTAAAGCACAGTAAACTGGTATATCAGTCTCAGGGCTATTGCTATTGCTCTTCTTTTTCCCCTTCCTGAACTCTGCCCACTGCCAGGACTGGCTCAAGATTGATTCAGCCTTCCATCCTTGTGAGATGGGTAAAATGAGGACCCAGATTGTTGGGGGCAACAGGCTGACTCTGGAAACGGCTTAGAGAGGGCTGGAAAGCACTGTGAAGTGGTATATAAATTTAAGTGCAATTGCTATTATTCTTTCTTTCTTCCTTCCTTCCTTCCTTCCTTCCTTCCTTTCCTTCCTTCCTTCCTTCCTTCCTTCCTTCCTTCCTTCCTTCCTTC
>BLBF01018565.1:0-14019 GCA_015471245.1 Laticauda colubrina
GGAGGATCGTGGAAGCTTGCTGCATCCTGCACAATCTCATGCGCACCTGCTACCCAGTCTTGCAGAACAGGCTCGTGGACTGTGAACAAGGCAATGGGGACATGGAGCCTGGTGAATGGAGGCAAGGGCGAAACCTGATCGACACTCAGTATGTGCAAGGCCACAACAGAGCCTCACGGGAAGGGAAGAAGCAGTGCAACCTCCTGAAACACTGGTGCAACTCCCCAGCTGGAGCAGTGGAGTGGCAAGACAGGATGGTAGATGCTTAATGGATGCTTCCTTCAGCCTGTCTCATCACACGGATGAGATTGGGCCATGTATGTTGGGTGGGCCTACAATGAACAGGGAGTTTAACAAAGAGTTGTGTTTGTGTTCAAATGTGTGGATCAATGCTTACATTGTTATTGATAAATAAGGGCCCTAGGTGTGGCACCTGGGAGGGTAGACCATACAGTCCCACTATGCTTGCACTAGAGGTTTATCTATCCCACAGCTATTAGTCATCCCAAAGGTATCCCTGCTCATTCCACAGGTATCCCTGCCCACCTCACTGCTATCTTAACCCATCCCAAAAGCATGCAAAGGCTTAAGCCAATTCTAAAAGTTTCCACCAAGACTTTATTAAAAAACAAAAATGAAGCAAGTGTGTGTATCAAAGATAAACTTTATTGAACAACAAGCTGTAAAAAAGAATGACCCAAGTCAAGTGTCCAAATAAAGTCCACAGGTAGCCAGCTAGCCAGTCTCTGGCACTCTTCTTGGTCACTCGGAGGTGTGCCCAGTCTCATGGGTGAAGGGTCCAGGTACTGTGGTGGTGGGTGGTGCTGGAGTGCCTGGCCTCGAGAGGACAAGAGGGGACGGTGTGTTGAGAAAGCTCTCGGACGGCTGGCTCAGCCCCGTGATGCTGAGAGGTCCTTCCTCCATGCCATGGGGTGTCAGCCCCAGTACTGATGACAGATGTACTGAGGCCGGGCTTGGCTGTGGGGTGGAGGAAGGAGTAGTGTAGTGGGGCTGTCTGGTCTGCAGCTGGGTGAGGACTGGCGTGGGTGGCATCATTGGCGTGGGTGGCATCGCTGTCGTGGGTGGCATCATTGGCGTGGGTGGCATCGGTGGCATCAGTGAAACAGGTGGCAACGGTGTCGCCCGATGACTCTGTGCCTGGGCTGGGAAGGGCTGCTGCCTGTGCTGCTGAACCTCCTGGTAGCCGTAGCCCTGGTAGGTGAGGGGCTGTGGGAAGCCTTGGAATGGGAGGGACATCACCTGGGGTGGAGGAGCAGACCTAGACTCGGTGGGAGCAGGTTCCTCTGGGTCTGGAGGGTTGTGAAGCAGCTTGGTGATCTGGTCTTTCACCAGCTGGTACTGTGGATCCACCATTTCCTTGAGGGTCTGGTTGACATAGGTGAGGAAGGGCTTGCGGTTGGATGATGAGGAGTCGATGTGGACCAGCTGAGAGAGGAGATCTATGCTGGTGCGGATGGTGTCCCTGATCTCCAGCAGGACAGTGTGGCTCTGCCCCTCCAGCTGTCCGGCTCTCTGCCTTTCTGTGGAGGCGGAGCTGGGTGGTGGTGGATGCGGCTAGGAGTGTGGTGGACTCGATGTCTCCTTTCTCCCACCACACCAGGGAGTCCTCTACGCACTCCACCACGCTTACCACACCTGTCCGCAGGTTCTCTGCCGTGGCACGCTCCACAGAAACCTGCCTGGAGACAAGGACTGACTCTCGGCCGGAAGAGGACTGGCTCTCAGCAGGCTGCTGGAGAGAGAGGGTTGTGAGAGGGGCTGCTGGTGCTCCTCGGTGGCGGACCTCACCCTCCAGGAAGCTGCACCTTGCCATGACGTAGGTCTCTCTGTCTGTCAGCTTCACAGTGGCCTGGCCAGATTTCTTCAGGTGCAGCTTCCCGTACCAGGTGTGCATGTGCTTCCACCAGCTGAGGAGAACCTCCGAAGTGTAACCCATACTCTCTGCCCTCTCTCTCCAAGCAGCCTGCTTCCGCTTGGTGTCCCTGTAGAGCCGCTGTCCCTTCCGCCACAGATACTCGTTCTCTCTCAGCCACTCCAGCACCTCATCCTCATGCGCCTCCTCAATATAGTATTGCCTCCTCTCCCGTTGTCGCATACGCCTCTTCCTCCCTTTGGCAGGACCAGATGGGCCCTCATCAGAGGGGCTCCCAGGTAGTAGGGGCTGCTCCTCCACACCACCAGCAGCAGCAGCACCACCAGCAGAATCATCATCATCATCATCATCATCATCATCATCATCATCCTCCTCCTCACCAGCAGGAACATAATCATCATCATCATCAGCAGCAGCAGCAGCAGCAGGATCATCATCATCATCAGCAGCAGCAACACTAGCAGGATCATCAGCAGCATGACCAGCAGGACCAGGATCAGCAGCAGTAGAGTAAGCACCAGCAGGGCCAGCAAGTCCAGGAGCACGAACAGGACCAGGAGCACGAGCAGGACAAGCAGGACGAGCAAGACCAGGAGCATGAGCAGGACGAGCAAGTCCAGGAACACAAGCAGATCGAGCAGGACCAGCAGGACCAGGAGCAGCTTCAACAGAGTAAGCCCCAGCAGAAGCCCCAGCACCAGCAGAAGCACCACCGTCAGGAGCAGCTTCAGCAGAAGCCCCAGCAGAAGCAGAGTCAGGGGCAGGGGGTGGGAGGTTGGCCCTGTCCCTCTTGCCAGGGATGGCAGCAGGTTGCTGAGGCTTTCGCTTCCTCCCCATGGTTGTGGGGTTGCTGGCTGACAGGGAGGCTGGCAGGAAGGCTGGCAGAAAGCCTGGCAGGAAGGCAGGCAGGCAGGCAGGCACCAAGGCTGGCTGGAAGGCAGGCTGGCAGGGCAGGCAAGGAACTCGAAGTGTCCAGCAGCAGGTCTTTCCTCGGAATGCTGGCCACGTGCGAGCTGCTTCCCTTTATATCCAGGGGGCTTATGTAATACTCCCCCCCCGCATGCGCAATTAACGGTTGGCATCCGTTCTGCTTCCGCTGTGCATCCGCTTTATCCGCTGTGCATCCGCTTCATCCGTTCGGCATCCGCTCTGCATCCGTTGTATCCGTTCCGCGTCCACTTCGCTGTGGCCCCCTGGAAGCCCTGCGGTTGCGCAATCTGCTCCCATCCGCTTCCATCTGCTGGGCTTCCGTTCCGCATCCGCTTTGCATCCGCCCTGCGTCCTTCCCGCGTCCGTGTTATCCGCTCCGGTTATGCAAATTTTTGCCCCTTTTAAGAGCGGATAACAACGGATGGAACATTTTGCTCGTCCGCTGTGTCCTTTTTTGCATCCGTTGGCCAGTGTGACATGGGCTTTAGAGCAGGATGCTTTGCAGGGTCATAAAGATTCATTTCTGGTGGAGTTTGGGGAAGAGAAAAAAAGACTTTTGCTGCTTTCCTTGTGTGCAGCCAAAAGCATAAGAAGAAAGAAGTGGTGGCCAGGCCAGACGTATGGGGCAAGTGGGGCAAGTTGCCCCCTCCGCTCTTTCCCCCTTCCCCACATTACCTCATGTTGTTTGCAATGCAAGCAACACAAGCCTTGTGTTCCCGCAGGCCATGTAGGCGGTGCAGCCTTGTGTTCCTGCACAGCCTGGATTAATTGCTTTGGGGGTGACATTTCTCTGTGGACCACCAAAATTTTCTCATAGACCACCAGTGGTCCCCAGCCCACTGGTTGGCGACCACTGATCCAGGTCATGGTTATCTTGAAAAAGGTGTTTTTTCAAGAGGCAATTGGACCTTCTTTGTTTTTGCTTGAAGACATTTTGGTTGTCCTCCACAAAGCTTCTTCAGTTCTGAAGAACTGGAGCTGAAGAAGCTTTTTGGATAAGAAGTGAAACATCTTCAAGGAAAAATGAAGAAAGCCCTGTTGCCTCTCTAAAAATCACCTTTGGGAAATTTTCTAGGGCAAGAACCACATGCATAGGAATGTTGGCTTGGATGTCCCATGGACTTCAGGTCACATTGCTAAAGAAAGAGCATTAGACTGAAGAAAACATGTTTGACCTTAAATCAGTGTTTCACCTCTTTTTACAGCATTATGGCCTGAACTCTATTGGACCTCTAAGCCAGCATTTCCATCTATATCTGAGTTGGCAACCACACCAAACTCCTTGGGATGTACAGAATTCCATTAGAACAAACATTAAATTAGATCTGAGCTTCCCTTTGAAGGGTAAGATTAGACTGTCAGCCTTGCTTCAATCCACATATTCTTTTATACCAGGTTGCAGGGAGGTATTTCCTGTGGGTATATTTCCTGTGGGAACACACTAGGAAAAAGGAGAAGGAGGAGGAGGAGGAGGAGGAGGAGGAGAAGAAGAAAAAGAAGACGTCAGGCACCAACTGCCAAATTTTGGCTAAATAAGACATTTTCCTGGGTGAATATCCTCCTTTTTTTCACCTCCTCCAAAACTCACCAAATCAGTTCCTAGGAGAATGGAAGAAATGTATTTGAATTAAACTGGTTTTTAAAACATGTGACTCTCCTACTCATATGATTAAAAGGGAAGGTTCAGACATCCTGGTTAGTTAATTATCCCAGTGAATGATATTAGTGGCTAAGAAACATTGATCTCTAATTTCCAAGATTAAAGGATCCAAGAACGGCATAGAGATTGAGTGAAATTTGAGAAGAGAACTAGAAACAGAAACCCAGATGCAGCAAGTGTTCTGAAGGCAACCAGAATAAAGATGAAACTGAACAGAACCATACATCTTCCTGGCATCCCTTTTCTATTGTTGCCTCTCAGGCATCAGTTGCGAGTCTTATTCCTCTTTCGGTACCTTAATTTAATAGATACTATTGGAGGGGATGACCTTGGAAGGCGTAGAGAATATTCATTTTAGAAATGTCTTCAGCTGTCAGCGTTGACTTTGGAAAGCATCGAGAAGCATTCAGATGTTTTCCTGCTGCTGTGTGAAATGCTAAATTAAACTTCTAAAACATCTTGTATTCTCAGGTGTGCATTGAACATTTAATGGGTACACAATGGAGGGAGCAAATTGCTTTGGGGATCAGAGCTGGGGCACTCCATTCCCACCCCACCCCACTGACCTGCTTTACAGCTCTTTTCTCCTACGCAGGGCAACCAAAGAAATCCTAGCCAATCAACTGGGACTCAATGAGAGGCAGAGAATAGATGGGGCGGGGCCAGTCAGAGGTGGTATTTGCCGATTCTCCAAGCTACTTAAAATTTCTGCTACCAGTAATATCCAGAGGTGGTGTTCAACAGGTTCTGACCAGTTCTGGAGAACCAGTAATGGAAATTTTGAGTAGTTCGGAGAACCGGAAAATCCCACCTCTGACTGGAGATTTTACAGTATTCTTCTCCTGCTACACCCACCAAGCCATGCCCACAGAACCAGTAGTAATTTTTTTTGAATCCCACCACTAGTAATATATATACAGCCCATATATAATATCCTATGAAATGAATGTGAGCTGTATAATAGTAATATTTGGTGGATGGTTTTCTCTTAGTCTTCATCAATATTCTGAGCTGGCAAAAGCTCTGTACTTGAGATCTCAGCAATTTTTCCAGGCAGCTAATAATCTGCCTCATTCTTAACTATTCCATATCTTCTGTCTGAGAAACAGTCTTTGCATGAAGGCAGGTAATTAAAAGATTCTGAGATTAATGTTCTTTCAGAGCATATCCATGCTAAGAAAGAAGACATCTTTATTTTTGTGAAAAAAAGATAAAGCATTAAAATTAAAAAATGGCTGGAGGGAAATGAGGAGTTTTAACTGTAATGGTGGGTATTTGTTGTGTTGTTGTCATAAAATGGCTTTTAGTTATTGTTATTGTTATTGTCTTGTCATCTCTAGTTTCCTCCAAGCCAATCTGATATTTTCTCTAAGAAAACATCTACATATGTAAGCAGCAATCTTCGTGATCAAGAATAAAACAGTAAAGTTTTGATAGAATCCTAGAGAAATCTATTAAGAAATAAATCCCAAGGCTCAATGAGCATTAAGTCCTAATTGTTCAATGAGAAATCTTTTCCCCCTCTGGTGGATTTTTATCTACCCCTAAACTTTCAAAAGCAGTTTCTAAAAATTGCAAAAAGAAAAATGTCATTCAATCAATGTCCTATTCTACACTATCACATGCGAAAAGGAAATAAAAGAGATGTGCAATCCTTAGCGTTTTCTGAGTTTAATTGTTTGCTTTCAGATGTTTCATTACCAGACTAAAGCCCCGTCACACTGCACCAACGGATAGAAAGAGGATGTAAAATGGAGAGAAACACTTGCCATCCGTTGATTAACGTGATGCATCCGTTTTGTACTCACTGCATACATTTTGCTTCCTCTCTATCCGTCCAGCATCCGTTTATTGACGTTTCATCCTCTCAGAAAGTTTTGAGCTGCTCAAAACTTTTGAGCAGAAAATGTATCCAATTCGTCCGTTCTGCATCCGGTAGGCACCCGCTAGGCATCCGTTATGCATCCGTTATGCATCCGCTATATCTGCTAGGCATCCGCTGCGCATCCGCGCAACTCCATCCGCTCCAGCGGTAAACGGACGCAGGGAGGAAGCGGAACGGACGCAGAACGGATGCAGAACGGATGCCTAGTGGATGCAGCACGGAAACAAAGCATGTAAAATGGAAAAAACGTTCGCAGAGGGGACCTATCTTGGATATTAAGGATGTCTAGAGGATGCCTAGAGGATGCAAAGGGACACCTAGGGGAAAACCTATACTGCCTATAAAAAGGGGGAGCAACTCATCTGGATCTCACTTTCAGAACAGCAGCCCAGCTGTGCAGACCTCTGCAGCTTTCATCTGACTCTTCCTCTTCCACAGCATCCAGTCATGTCCACCGTGGATCGTGCCACAGTCCTTTTGGCAGCCACCATCCTTCTGCAACATTGCGAAGCCATCTACAGCTCTGTGAACACTACTGCGAGAAGAAAAGGAGCCACCCAAAAAGAGACTGGGTCCAAAGATGGTTCGCCAGAAGAGCAGAGGACAGACTGTACAAAAAGCTGATGGTGGAGCTCAGGAACGAAGACTCTCGTGCATTCCAGAACTTCATGAGGATGCCTCCAGCCATATTTGACGAAGTTGTGCAGCGGCTGACACCCAGGTTGACCAAGGCAAACACCAACTTCCGGCCCAGCCTGGAACCTGGGCTCAAGGTGGCACTCACTCTGCGCCACCTGGCCTCAGGGACCACCTACAAAAGCATGCAGTATGGCTGGAGGGTGCCACACAACACCATCAGCATTGTGTTCAGAGAAGTGGTGCAGGCCATCATCGAAGAATGCATGGAGGAGCTCCTCCAGTGCCCCTCCACTGAAGAAGGATGGAAGAAAGTTGCAGAGCAGTGGGATCAGAGGTGGAACTTCGCCCACACTGTTGGAGCCATCGATGGCAAGCACGTGGCCTGCAAAGCTCCAGCCAACTCAGGATCCTCTTATCTCAACTACAAGGGCTTCTTCAGCATCATCCTCTTCGCCATGGTCGATGCTGACAACAAGTTCATGTACATCGATGCTTCAGGCAACAGCACATATTCAGATGCCCAGGTATGCAATGCCAGTCACCTCAAGGAGGGGCTGGAATGGGAAGAAGGCGGAGCTACGTCTCGGTGTTACAGCTGCGATCTCGGGGCTCTGAGATCTAAGCTGATATTTTTGCCTCTGGTCGGTTCTAACGGACCTAAACCGTCCCGTAGAGACGGGGATTGTGAAGGGCACAGTCCCAGGATCCCAGAGATATCGCAAATCTCTGGTTTGATCCGGGAGAAGCCCTTTTGCTGGAAGCAGAAAGGCAGCCTCTAAAGCTGCTGAAGTCGGGACAACTCCGGAAAGAAAGGGATTTAAATGAGCGTGTATCGGTTGGGTGAGAAATTCTTTTGTATTATAAATTGATTAAGACTTGAAAGGACATCCTGAACAAAGAAGAAATCTGTGACTTTATTTTTCTTTTGACTGAACCTGGGTTGAGCGGCATTTAAGTGATGTCAAATTGAGACTTGGATTATTTTTTTTTTCTTATTTTCTTTGAGGACTTTAAGGTGACTTTGTAGGTAACCGGATTGAATTTTCTCTTATATATATTTTTATTTTTCACTTGATTTTTATTTTTTATCTTTTTAACTTTCTTTTTAGGATAGAGGCTCCCTTTGACTATCTTTTTCTTTTGTTTGAGTTCTTTATAAACATTTTTTCTTTTGGCTGGGGGGGGAAAGAGTATTTAGAGATGCTGTAACACTGCCAACTAGAGGCTTGAAAATATTTTATTTGAATTGGGGAGAAAAGCACTTCTTTTCAAGGACATTTTAATGTGATAAGATAGAGGGAGAATACAGTAAAATATTATTACAGGTGCTCTCTTGGACTCTTATCAATATCTCAACATTTGAGGTTTGGCTTTGAAGCTGCTGGAGAAGACAGTCATAATAAGAGCCTTGGATAAAGAAATAAAGCGCAGTGTACAGTGCATATATATATATATATATATACTTTTGAAACACCTACTCGCCAGCCTTTTTGGTTAATTTTAACTCTAGCATTTTTGCTTTTTATTTCAAAGGGAAAGCCTCAGAGTTTTTTCTTTTTTCTTCTCTTTCTTTGCTTCTTCCATCTATTTTAATTGGATTAGGGTCTAGAAGAACCTGAAGACCTTTCTTTTTCCTTTTTCCTTTTTTCTTTTTTGGCTTTGGGCTTTTTAATATTGGATTTTTTCTTTTTCTTTTTGATTTTTTGGACTATATTTGGTTACTATACCAGCTGGATTTAAAGTCAAAGAGAGCTTGAAGACTTGGAAATATTAAAATGAGCAGGAAGCCAAAATCATTCGGCGTTTTTGCTTCTACCTCTGCTTCCCCACCACTTGAAGGACAACTTTCAATTCAGACAATGTTGAAGCAAGATAAGGAACAAGAAAAAGTAAATTTACAGATGATTATGCAAGGAATTCAAGATATTAAGATAAAAATAGATACCATGGACAAAAAAATAGAGAAATCTGATGAAAATTTTAAAGAAATGATGGGAAAATATGAGGAGAGATTCCAAAAAATTGAGGAAGAAGGAAAACAAAGAGAGGAGAAGATTGGAAATATTGACACTAGATTAACAGTGATAGAACAAGAAAAAAATGGGATGTTGAGGTGGGAGATGGAAAGATCAGAATTTTATCTTAGATTTCAAAATATAGAAGAGGAAAAAGGAGAAAACTTGGCTGTGATAATGATAGAAATATTGGCAGATCTTCTGGAAATTACTGAGGAAAAAATGATGGACGGAGTAGATGAGATATACCGAGTTTATACAAGATATGCGATGAGAAATAAACTACCAAAGGAAGTACATATTAGATTTACTAAAAAATCCATCAGAACACAAATATTACAAGTGGCAAGAGAAAAAGCATTGAAATATAAAAACAAAGAGATTGTAGTTTTAAAACAAATACCTAGAAGAGTGAGAGAGATGAGAAGAGAATATCGATTTTTGACCAAAATGCTACTGGAAAATGAAGTGAACTACAGATGGCTGATACCAGAAGGACTAATTTTTACGTGGCAAGAGCAGAGACATAGAATTGACTCGATTGAAAAAGCAGAACTTTTTTATGCAGAATTTTTTGGAAGAAAAAAAGAGGTGGCAGAGAAAGAGATCTCATTAATTGAGCTTCTGGAGGAACAACTGGAGATTGAAAAAGAGAAAGGAGTTGCAGGTGGACAGGTAGACAGTAAAGAACAACGTGAAGTGAGAGCTACGAGAGCTGTTAGACCTAAATATAAAGCATAATCATGGAAGAAAAAAAATTGATTACAATGAATATAAATGGACTTAACTCAGCTGTTAAAAGAAGGAAAACTTTTCACAAATTAGAGAAATTAAAATTTGATATAATTTGCTTACAAGAAGTTCATATTAAAAAGCAACATGAGCATTTGTTAGTACAGCCAAAATTAGGGAAAATATTTACTTCTTTGATTCAATGTAAGAAAAGAGGAGTGGTTCTCTACATTAAAGAAGATATTCTAGCAAAACTGATCTACACGGATGAAGATGGAAGAGTATTAATGGTGGAAATAATGGATAATAATAAAAAAATACTCTTGATTGCAATTTATGCTCCGAATGATAAACAAGAAGAGTTTTATAAAAAACTACATATGGAAATAATTAGACTGGACTATGTTAACATAATCATGATGGGAGATTTTAATGGAATTGTGGACAATAAATTGGACTATATAACAACAACAACAAAACAAAATAGAAAGATTCTCCCTAAATCTTTTTTTAAAATGACAGACGAATTAACCTTAAAAGATATTTGGAGAGAAAGAAATGTTAAAACTAAACAATATACTTTTTATTCTAATAGACATTTATCATGGTCCAGGTTAGATATGATTTGGATCTCAACAGAACTAATAT
This sequence comes from Laticauda colubrina, assembly GCA_015471245.1. Classification (NCBI taxonomy): domain Eukaryota; kingdom Metazoa; phylum Chordata; class Lepidosauria; order Squamata; family Elapidae; genus Laticauda; species Laticauda colubrina. The sequence continues at coordinate 10,404 of BLBF01018565.1, forward strand.
CTACTATTCAAGAAACAAATATTGAAATAAGTACTTGGGCAGATCATAGTCCAATGACAATTAAATGGAAGGGACAAAGAAAAAGATCGAGATGGACATTAAACAATACCATTTTAAAGGAGAAAGATTTTATACAATGGATGGAGAAGGAATTGGTCTTTTTTTTTAAAGAAAATAAAAAAGAAGATACCTCAATACAGAATGTTTGGGATACAATGAAGGCATATGTAAGAGGTTTGATAATAGACTATACAATAAAAAAGAATATTAGAAAAAGACAAACCTCTAAGGCCTTGGAAGATGAATATATAAGACTTGAAAAAGAATTACAGAAAATACCACAGAAAAAAGATATTAAATTGAAACTGGATGTAATTAAGCATAAAATGGAATTAATAGAGAAAGAAGAACTGGCACAGAAAATTAGAAATTCTAAACAGAATTATTTTGAAGACGCAAATAAACCAGGTAGATGGCTAGCATATAAACTGAGAAAGGAGAAGGAATCAAGAAAAATATTGAAACTAATAGATGATCAAGGTCAAGTTTGTTGTGGTAATAAGGAGAAAAAGGAAATTATTCGAGATTATTATGGACAACTATATAATCAAGAGAATATTGATGAGAAAAAAATTAAACAGTATTTACAGAATGTTAACTTACCGAAGATACCTAAAGAGACTGAAGAAATGTTAGAAAGCAATATAACAATGATGGAACTAAATGAAGCATTTAAAAGACAAAATAATGGGAAAGCACCAGGTCCAGATGGGCTTCCGGCAGAATTCTATAAAAAATTTCAAGAATCATTGAACACTCCATTGTTAGAAATTATGAATGAAGTTATGTTAAAAAAGATGATACCCAAAACATGGTCAGAGGCTTATATTACTCTTATTTTAAAGGAAGAGGCTGACCCGTTGCAAATTAAGAACTATAGACCTATTTCCTTATTGAATGCAGATTATAAAATCTTTGCTTCAATTTTAGCAGAAAGACTGAAAAAATATTTAAATAATTTTATCCATCCAGATCAAAATGGATTTCTACCAAAGAGACAAATTAGAGACAACATGAGAGTAATTTTGGATACCTTGGAATATTATGAGGCTCATCCTGAAAAACAAATGGCTTTGATATTCCTAGATGCTCAAAAAGCATTTGACAACGTGAACTGGAGATTTATGTTATTATTATTGGAACAGATGGGCTTTGCCAGAAAATTTATTCAAGCAATAGAAGCCATATATAATAAACAGACAGCAAAGGTAATGATGGAGGGAGAATTTACAGATCTTATTAATATAAGAAGAGGTACAAGACAAGGATGTCCCCTATCTCCTTTGTTATTCGTATTAACTTTGGAAGTGTTGAATAGAAATATTAGAGATGACAAAAATATAAAAGGAATGAAAATTAAAAAGGAAGAATTTAAACTACAAGCTTTTGCTGACGATTTAGCTTTTATTCTGGAAGACCCGTTAGAAACCGCTCCAAAGTTATTGGAAAAGGTAGAGACATATGGTGAGATGGCTGGCTTGAAAATAAATAAAGATAAAACAAAGATTTTGACAAAAAATATGTTGTTGAGACAAAGAGAAGAACTGACAGATCTTTTGAAAATTCAAATTACAAACAAGGTTAAGTATCTGGGGATATATTTGACAGCAAGATGTAGCACATTAAAAGAGAATAATTATATTAAACTTAAACAACAGATAATTACAGATTTGAAGAAATGGGAAAATTTACAATTGTCATTAATAGGGAGAATTTCAACAATTAAGATGAATATTTTACCTAGAATTTTATTTCTCTTTCAAACAATACCAATTAGACTTGGAAAAGACTATTTTGAAGATTTAAATAAAACTATGTTGAAGTTTATATGGCAAGGTAAAAAAGCGAGAATAAAGTTAAAACTTTTGCAAGATGCTAGAAATAGAGGAGGCTTTGGCCTGCCTAATTGGGAATTGTATTATCAAGCTGCAAGTTTGATGTGGGTCAAAGAATGGATAACATTAAGAAAACATAGATTGTTGACATTAGAAGGACATGATTTACTGTTGGGCTGGCATGCTTTTTTATGGTACAAGGGAACTAAAACACAGGGGTATTTCAGAAGACATTATATACGGGAGTCTTTGTGGTTAAATTGGGAGAAGATAAAAAAACAATGTTATTTGAAAATTCCAATTTGGTTATCGACTATTGAAGCATTTTCCTATCCTATGATCTATAAAAAGGAACAAACAGTTAGATATGGGGAACTGTTGGATGAAAAGGGTGGACTTAAAACGATCCAAAATTTAGAGGAACAAGGTATAAGGATGAATTGGTTTTCATATGCGCAAATACACTCAAGATATCTTGAAGATTTTAAAACAGAAGGATTCTATGATAAACAGACTGATTTAGATAAGATATTGATGGGTACTGATGAGAAAGTGATTAAAAAGTTATATGGTTATTTATTGGGAATTAAGCTGGAGGAAGAACAAATTAAAGAAACTATGATTGCATGGGGGAAGAATTTTGGATATGGAATTGATTTAGAGCAATGGCAAAAATTGTGGTCTCAAAATTATAAAATGACAATGTCAATAGCATATAAAGAAAACTTGTATAAGATGTTTTACAGGTGGCACCTTCCCCCGACAAGAATAGCAAGAATGTTCAAGAATAAATCTGAAAAATGTTGGAAATGTCATCAGATCTCTGGCTTCAAGTCTATGTGTTTCTTTGTCATTTTTTCCAACCACATGTGAATTTTAGTCCAATATTTTCTAGCATTCTCACAAGTCCACCACATATGATAGTATGAGCCAGGTATCTTTTTATTGGGAATTTTACCTGATATATATAATAAAGACTTGAAATATTTGATTGTAAATGTATTAACGGCGGCTAGGATTGTATTTGCTAAAAACTGGAAGAATGAGAAAATACCATTGCAGGAAGAAATTATTAAGAAAATATTGGAATGTGCTGAGATGAGTAGATTGACATTTGAAATTAGAGAACAAGAAGATAAACAATTTTATGCAATTTGGGGTTTTTTTTATCAATGGTTAGATGATAAAATACAATAATAGAGGGATTGATTTGTTATGATTATACGACAAATTATAGAATAAACTGTTTGAAGTATTGTTATCTCGCAAAGCATGAATGATTAAAAGTATAGTCAGAAAAAGATTTTTTTATTTTTATTTTTTTTTAGTAATATTAGAATATGGATTGACAATATGAGTGGTTATGCAATATAATTGTAATTGACACTATAAAATGAATGCACAAAACTGATGAACCAACCGATACACCGGAAGTATATATGAGAGTAGATGTTTTTAATGTTTTGTATGTTTGTTTGTTTGTAGAAAATTAATAAAAACTTTTAAAAAAAAAAAAAGGAGGGGCTGGAATGCAACCTCATCGTGGGCTTCCCAGATCCAGACCCCCTGCCCAATGACACGCAAGATGACAACCTACCTCATGAAGCTCTACATCTCCAAATGCCTCACCCGTGAAGACAGGATCTTCAACTACAGGCTGTCCAGGGCAAGACTGGTGGTGGAGAACGCCTTTGGCATCCTGGCCAACAGGTTCCAGGTAC
>BLBF01018566.1:0-15800 GCA_015471245.1 Laticauda colubrina
TGTTAAGCCTGGGTTCCCCAACCAGGGTTAGGTAGACAAGCTAAACAGAATGTGCAGCGTTAGTCAGATAGGCACACAGATAAATGAGTGAGCTAAGCTTGTATGTTTATTAACATACAGTAAAAATAACAGATACGCTTGTGCTATCAAGAATATATTTTATTCCAGTATAAGTTTATAGCATAGTCAAAAACAGTCCTATATTCATTTACCATGTAGTCAGTCCATTCAGGGATATTCAGTTAGCAAAGTCCATGTAGAATATCCTATTGTCAGTTCCCATAAATCAGTCCGTTATTGTCTCTCCCGTTCGAGCAATGCAGTCTTGCTTCCAAGCAGTAATCAGGGATCATCAAAGCCAGAGAGAGAGAGAGCAAGCTGTAGCCTTGCTACTTTTATATGGTTTTCATAACCACACCCACAGTTGCTATTTTACATTTAAAGCTGCATACACTAACTATGATTCATAGTTAGTATTTCACCTAAAACAGTTAGGGTGAACAATGTTATCCCTAACAACTTGGACTATAAAAGATTTTCAAGGCATTCCTTTAAGCTCTACAACCAATTCTTCTCACATAGAAGACTTCTACCCACCACTTCAATTTGATTTGGCAGAAATGCTTGTAGGCTCCACCGCCTACAACTCACCTTCTCATCCAACTGAGCCTAGTCATAGAGTGGTAAATAAATATAGGTTTTATGTATGCCCAGGACAGCCCGTTTCCAACACTCAGACCCCTGCCCAACGACTTCTTGACTGTTGGGGGTCATCTGATTACTTTTGCAAAGCCTGGTCATGTATTTCAACTGGACATATTTATTGGGATCCGGGCACTAAGGGTGATCTCATTACTGTCACTCGCACCACATGGGACATTCCATGCAATGATAAAAAATTGCCCAAATGCAACCCGGTAACCATAAGATTCACGGACCAAGGCAAGAAAAGTACTCTATGGGACACTGGCTTGAAATGGGGTGCCCGCCTAAAAGGAGTCTGGCCAGACAAGCATTATGGAAATATTTTTTACATTCAACGTCACATTGAACTCCCTCGCTCTAACCCAGTGGGACCACATGAAAAGGTTATTAAATCCCCATTCTTGCAACCCATAACACAGGGAGTTAACCCATTGATTCCAATGATCAAAGCTTCCTATGCCTTGCTGAACTCTTCAAACTCATCAATTGCCTCCACATGTTGGCTTTGTATTTCTGCCTCTCCACCTTTTTACGAAGCCATCACTTCCCAAGAATCCATTGCTAATTCCACATCAGACGAACGTTGCCGTTGGAGGAACTCCACTATTACTGTTTCTTCCATCACTGGGGTTGGTTGTTGCTTAGGAAATATTCCATCCAATTACTCACAATATTGTCATAATGTTTCTAATGGCTATCATTGTAATGTATATCTTCCTAAGAACCGCCTTGGCCGCTTCCACACCATCGGAGGATACTCTGCAGTCTACACCACTTCAGGAGGAAATTTAACATCACGCCTGAAAGGAATGTATTTTATCCCTGGCAATAACTCTGTCTGGGCTTGTTCCACCGGTCTCACAGCATGTGTCTATGGGGATGAACTTATTAAATCCAAATCATTTTGCATTCAAGTATGGCTTGTACCAAAAATTAACGTGTATAACTCTGATGATTTTATATCCCTACAGGCACCCATGGAATACCCCCTCAGAGCAAAGCGGGAAATTATTAGTACTCTCACTCTAGGTTTACTGCTTGCTCTGGGCACCACGGGCGCAGCCACGGGCATTGCAGGACTAGCTGTCTCTGAACAAAAAATTACAGCTCTAGGTTCAGTCATTGATGATGATTTGTTACGAATTGAGAAGTCAATTACAGCTTTGCAAAACTCCTTGACTTCCCTCTCAGAAGTGGTCTTGCAGAATCGCAGAGGTTTAGATCTGTTATTTTTAAAACAAGGGGGATTGTGTGCTGCGCTAAAAGAAGAATGTTGTTTTTATGCTGATAACAGAGGGATTGTGTTGGATTCTATGAAGGAATTAGAAAAACACTTAAAAGACAGAGAAAACGAAAGGTTAAACATGTATAATTGGTATCAAGGCTTGTTTTCTATTTCACCATGGCTTACAACCCTTATAACTGCATTGGCAGGACCATTAATAATCATTATATTAATATGTATTATAGGACCTTGTTGTTTTAATAGAATATTGCAATTTTTAAAAAATCAATTATCCTCCATAACTGCTAATGTTAATGTGTTATTGCAAGCTCATGTCAAGCCCTTAACACCGGATGAAAAAATGTCATTGCTGAGTTACCGCTCCTTGGACAACCCTGACGCTGACGGATCGCACTCCTGCCTAGATGACTGGGACGGTGAACATTTTAGAAAAAAGGTTCCTGTCTTCTTGGACAAGGAAGAAGATTCGTCATAAAAAATAAAAACAGAGGAGATGTTGTAACTATGTATCATTTATGTGTTTGCAATTGTATATCAATGCAACTATGGATCATTCAGACATTTCAACATTGTATCATTTCACATGTAATCATTAAGCTTCTGTCTTCTCAGTGACCTTTTACAGGGCACGTACAGAGACAAGGAGTCAAACATTTGCAGAAATGGTTTATTCACTTGGGATTACATTGTCTGGCATGCAGCTTTGTGAAGAAGTAATATCCTGATCAAATATAATTCTTGCCATCCTGTCTGTCCTAATATCCTGCTGTTGTTTGAGTCATTGTTAAATTTGTATATTCCGTCTGACCTAGGCTTAACCTAGGTTCTGAATAAACAATCACCCCCTTTTGAATGAGCATAATAAAAGAGCTTGTACCCAGCCATTCTGGGCGCACTCATCTCGAGGAACTTCGTCTCCTGTCGTTTCTCTCTCCTTCGCTCCCTGTCATGAGACGCCCATCTGATGCGGGATAGCAGATACCGCAAGTTTCCAGCAAAACTTTATTAAAAAAAAGAAATGAAGCAAGTGTGTGAATCAAAAATAGACTTTATTAACAACAAGCTATAAGAGAAAAATGAGTCTCTGGCACTCCTCTTGGTCGCTCATACTCAGGGGTGAAGGGTGCAGGTGCTGTGGAGGTGGCTAGTGCTGGAGTGCTTGTCATCAGCTCCTCCAGAAGCAGAAGCAGCAGAAGCCCCAGCCCCAGAAGAGCGAGCCCATGCTGCAGAAGCCCCAGCAGAACCAGAGTGAGGGCCAGGGGGCGGGATGATTGCCCTGTCCCTCTTGCCAGGGCTGGCAGCAGATGGCTGAGGCTTGCTGTGCTTCCGCATGGTTGTGGGGTTGCTGGCTGGCAGGGAGGCTGGCAGGAACCAAGGCTGGCAGGCAAGCAGGCACCAAGGCTGGCAGGAAGGCTGGCAGGAAGGCTGGCAGGGAGGCAGGCACCAAGGCTGGCAGGAAGGCTGGCAGGCAGGCAGGCAGGCAGGCACCAAGGCTGGCAGGGAGGCTGGCACCAAGGCAGGCACCAAGGCTTGCAGGCAGACATGAACCAAGGCTGGCAGGAAGGCAGGCAGCAAGGCTGGCAGGCAGACTGGCTGGCAGCAAGGCTGGCAGGGAGGCTGGCAGCAAGCTGGCAGGGAGGCTGGTAGCAAGGCTGGCAGCAAAGCTGGCAGGCAGACATGCAGGCAGGGCAGGCAAGGCAGCCAGTCCGTCCGGCAGCAGGTCTTTCCTCTTAATGGCGACCTGCTTCCGAGCTGCTTCTGTTATATCCACGGGGCTGACGCAATGCATCCCCCCCCCGCATGCACAATTAACGCCAGGCATCCATTAGGCTTCTGCTGTGCATCCGCTGTGCATCCGCTTCATCCGTTCCGCATCCGCTGTGCTTCCGCTGTATCCGTTACGCGTCCGCTTTGCTGAGGCCCCCCGGAAGCCCAGCGTATGTGCCATCTGCTCCCATCCATTTCCATCTGCTGGGCTTCCATTCCGCATCCGCTTTGCATCCGCCCTGCGTCCTCCCTGCGTCCGTGTTATCCGCTCCGATTATGCAAATTTTTGCCTCTTTTGAGAGCGGATAACAACGGATGGAACATTTTGCTCGTCCGTTGTGTCCTTTTTGCATCCGTTGGGCAGTGTGTCATGGGCTTAACTTGTAATTTTAAAGCAAAAAGGATACTCTTCTCTACATGTTTAGCTAAATGTTCATAATCACATTAGTACTCAAGAGGGAATTCGACTTTTGACTGTTTTCTTCCTCAGCATAAAAAAGGAAAAATTATCTATCTTTGAAAGGGCAAAAAAGAAAAAAATTATCTTTCTTAAAGACTTACTGATAATGGCTATTCATGACATGTTGACTGATTTTACCATTCTTCTATTGTAAAATGGATTTGTTTAAAGAAGGTTACATTTTATTGCAGCTTGTTGATACTCACTAAATACAGTGATCAAAAGGTGGGAAATATTTTTCATTCCGTACAGGATTCTAAATCTGGTGATATGTTGGATTGTAACCAGCAATCCTGGGAACCCCTTACCAGATTGCTAGAGTAGAGAAGACGGCAGAGTGTTAAATCTCTATATGTACTGTAGAAAAGATGAAAGATGGGAAATCAAAAAGAAAAACTGGGGCAACCAAAGCATAGTAATCATTATGCCTCTAAACAGTGGTAGTATTCAATTTTTTCCCCGACTGGTTCTGTGGGCGTGACTTGATGGGGGAGGGTCATGTGACTGAGTGGGCATGTCCAACTTGACATCACTCACACCCACACCCACTCAGTCACATGACCCCCACCAACCCATGCCCACAGAACCTGATAGGAAAAAAATTGAATTTCCACCTATCTACCTATTTTCTGCCCAGGCAAGCCTGGCCTAATCTATCAAAGGCCTGGCCTAATCCTGCATGCCGCCTGCTCTCCCTTCACCAGTCACATGCGTCACCCTGTTTCCCTTTTTTCAGAGGCCCCAAACCTTAATCTCCCCATTTCCTTCCCCATAACCGCCTCTTTCGTTGTCCCACGGCTGTGACCTTACCTTCCTCCTGTGGCTGGCTGCCAGGAAAGGCAGTCCACAGCTAAGCCATTGTTGTCACTGGGCTCCCCGCAAGTTCACATCTCACCCTTGTCACAAGATGCCTGCAGCTGATGCATGTTTTAGGCTTCTTGAAGCGAAAATTACCAACCTCCGGCTTTGCTCCATTTCTTCAACACACCGCCACTGTGTTCCATGTGCCGGCTGCACAGGGTCACCCCATTGCCTGCTGGGCTGCTCTGCTTGGACTTGCTTGGGCAAGACCCTCCAGTGCAGCAGGCTCAATGGGGTGAACCTGCATGGTTTTTGCCACTCTTTGCTGGCTGGAACCAAACTGGGAGTGGCAGATGGAGAATTCTTCTGTCAGCAAAGAAGTGGTGGCTAGAGCTTCTCACACCACTTTTTGCCAGCATGAAGGACCTGCAGCAGCTGCTTCTTTGCCACCCAGAACTGAAGCAGGAACAGCGGCTGGAAGATTTTTCTGCTGGCAAAGAGTGTAGCTGGAGGCTTCTTGGCGGGTGGGGACACGGTGAGATTCAGACGGGAGTCAGAAGGCAGTTCCTGTGCCTTGCTTGTCTCTTTTTGGTCCCCCCATCCATGTCAAAGTACCTTAAAGGGACAGGCTGGGGAGGCTGCCTTCCGAGCAACAGTGGAGCAAAGGGAAGGGAACATAGATTTTCCCCGGGATGATCTGTCTCTAACCGGATCTTTTAGGTCTTCCAGCAGTTCAGCCAAATGAGTTAATCAACCTTGCTGACCATCCTCTTCTTTATTCTCCTTTCACCTTTAGATCCTTCTCTGGAGAGCTGGATCTTTGCATAATATGTCCAAAGTAAGATAATTTGAGCCTCATTTTGAGGCTCAACAAATTGAGCCTAATTTGTTCTTTGAAGATTCTAAGTTGATTTGTTCAGTGATTCATTTCTTGGCTGTCCATAATATTCTCAAGCGTTTTCTTTAACACTGTAAAGTAGTAAGCAGTACAAAAGGTTATTTAGTATCTATTTTGGATTTCTGATATTTTCATGTTTGGTTTTAAGTACATGTGTTTCTTCAAAGTATGCAGACCTTTCAATTTTAATGGGAACAAAAATAATGCCTTTAACATTTTAAAGACAAAAGAGGAGGTGGGTGGAAATATAGAGATATTTGTAAATGAAAGAAAACAAATGAAGTGGATCAGTTGAAGCTAAAGCATCATTATTCTGAAAAGATGAAACTTAATAGTTCCTGTTTTGAAAAGGTGATGGAGATAAAAATGCCCATTTTGAAGCAGGAAAAAACTATTAGCTAAACACCAAATAGATTTAACGTAACTTTAAAAAAAATAATTCCCATTTCTCAAAACAAAATCCTAGAGAACAACAAAACATCCCAACCCCAACAGTAAGCCACAAAGCAAATACTTTGAAAAGATGTTTCTTTATTCACCTACTTTTTGTTTATGTGTGATTGACAGAACCAAGAGTGAAGCTTTTAATGTCCCTATAACTGGGACCATTTAAAGCACACCAGAAAGTTCACTGTCACTCCACTTATAACCCAGTGGAATTGCAGTGAACTTTCTAATGCTGTCTAAATGGAGATATGCCAAGAAAATGTGTAAACCTGAGCTTATTTAAGATAATATTATAATATACATACACCAAGATTGACATATAATGGCCTGCTTCTGCCTGTTTCCTAAACAAAACTTCATTCATTAATCAATAAACTTATTTTTCAAATCAGCTGGCTTCATAAGCTGTTGAGTCTGAGTTGAGTGTTTTAATAATTGTTTGCCTACCTTCTGTCTTCTTCCTTCTTCTTGTGGTACAGAGTAGAAGCAAAAATCAGTATCCCTTCTGATTTATTTTAATTGCTGTGCCTAAATCTGAACACCTGCTTCATGAGTAAACTCCTTTATATTCAATTGCAAAAGATCTGTGGTGTTGTACCAGCCAACTTGCATCTTTCCTATTTCACATGAGATACTTCAGCCACAAATATATTGGCAAATGTTCCATATTTACCACTATCACATGCCATATAACTCATATTCGGCAGATGAAATCAATTATTCTCCTAATCAGGGACAATAACTAAATTTCTTTCATTAACTTCCAGTTGCATTATTTTTTGATTGGATTTTACCAGCCCAGGTTTTGAGTGTAGTGTTGTTGCCAGTGGTAGAAAGTTTTGTTTCATGTTGATTCATTTTAATTCTTCACTCTTTTCTCATCTTGCATCATTTGCTTGTTTGTTTACTCAATTTTTATAGTTGCCCAACTCAACTGAGTGAGTCTCGGCAGCTTACAATTCCAAAATTATAAAACAATTAAAAAAACATTAAAACAATAAAATATACACAAAATAAACAGCAGCTGTGATGATGAAACAACTAACACTACAGCCCTTAACACATTCCAATCATATTGTTTTCATCCACAACCTCTTGCCCCGTTATTTTTAGTAAAGCAGAAATGTCTTTTAAATAAGTCAGCAAATTGTTATGAGCCAAAAAAAGTAAATCTTCATGCCAAAAGGAATGACTAAATCCAACCAGTGGATGTAATGCTCTTTTTTTTACAGGAAATACCAATATGTTCCTGGTATGATTGCTTTCCATCAGAGAGTATTGATGACCTATCTGAAACCATTTTTAACATAGCCAGAATGATCTTTCACACACCCACATATTCTTGCTTTTAGAAGATGGTATCTTTACATAATGATTTATAAGCAATAAAGGCTAGCAATCTAACAATCACCAAAAAAAAAAACCACTGGTAATCTCTTACTGCTAAATAGCACCAGCAATAGCATTTAGACTTATACACTGCTTCACAGTGCTTTGCATCCTTCTCTAAGTGGTTTACAGAGTGAGCATATTGCTCCCAACAATCTAGGTCCTCATTTACAGATCTCGAAAAGATGGAAGACTGAATCAACCTTGAGATGCTCATAATCAAACTCTTAAAGGCTAGGTCACACTGGCCGACGGATGCAAAACGTATGCAAAAAGGACACAGCGGACAAGCAAAATTTCAGGGGTGGCTCCATCCATTGTTATCCGCTCTCAAAAGTGCCCCAAATTTGCATAAACAGAACGGACAACAACGGAAAGGAACAGACGGGGGTAGTACGTAGTGAGGATGGTAAGCGGATGTTTGTAGGAAGCCTAGCAGATGGAAGTGGATGATACATCCGCAAGGGCTTCCGGGGGAGAATAGCAAAGCGGATGTGTAGCAGAAGGAGCGGATGCATAGCGGATGACGTGGATGCATCACGGATGCCTATAGGATGCAAAGCGGATGCGTAGCAGATGCAAAGCATTAACTGCGCATGCGGGGAGGATGAATTGCATCAGCTCCGCGGATATAAAAGGATGCAGCTTGCAAGCAGTCACCATTCAGAGGAAAGACCTGCTGCCAGAGACATCTTGAAAGAACACCATGGTTCGTCAGTCAGGGAACAAGAGGAAGCCTGTGCCTACTCCTGCCAGCCCTGGCAAGAAGGACAGAACCACCATCCCACCCCCTGGCGCTGACTCTGAAGCTGCTGGTGCTTCTGCTGCTGCTGATACTGCTGCTGCTGGTGCTCCTGGTGTTGCTGCTGCTGGTGCTTCTCCTGCTGGTGCTACTGGTGCTGCTGGTGCTTCTCCTGCTGGTGCTGCTGATGCTGCTGATGCTTCACCTGCTGGTGCTCCTGGTGCTGCTGTTGCTTCTCCTGCTGGTGCTGCTGGTGCTTCTCCTGCTGCTGCTGCTGCTGTGGTGGACCAGCCCCAAGGCCCTCAAAGCCCTGCTGCTGAAGGCCCTGAAGGCCCTGCCAGAGGGGGGAAGAGGCACAAAAAGGAGAAGGGAGAGAGGAAACAGTACTCCATTTCCGAGGACCATGAGGAGGAGGTGCTGGAATGGCTGAGGGAGAACGAGTACCTGTGGAGAAAGGGCCACAGGCTCTATCGCGACACCAAGAGGAAGGAGGCAGTGTGGAGAGACAAGGCAGAGAGCCTGGACTACACTTCAGATGTACTCCTGGGATGGTGGAAGCATATGCACACCTGGTATGGCAAGCTCCACCTCAAGAAATGCGGGCAGGCCGCTGTCAAGCTCACTGACCAGGAGACCTATGTCATGGCAAAGTGCAGCTTCCTGGAAGGTGAGGTCCGCCACCAAGGAGCAGCCCCTCTGTCAACCCTCTCCCTCAGACAGCCCACAGACAGCCACTCCTCTTCCAGCCAGGAGACAGCTACCATGTCAAGGCAGGTGTCTTTGGAGGGCCCCATGGCAGAGACCCTCCCGACAGCTGCACTCCCCATTCCCAAGGACGTGGAGGATCCCCTGTCTCAAATGGAGCAAGAAGCAGAGACCAACCTATCCCCACTCCCAGCTCCACCTCCACAGAAAGCAGGTAGAGAGGCAGACTGGAGGGCCAGAGCCACACTGTCCTGCTGGAGATCAGGGACACGATCAAGACCAACACAGATCTTCTCTCTCAGCTGGTCCACAACAATATACCATCCTCGAACCACAAGCCCTTCATCATGTATGTGAGCCAGACCCTCATGGACCTGCCCGAGGCACAGTACCAGGTGATGAAGGAGAAAATCACTAGGCACTGCTGCACCACCCTCCAGGACCAGCTGAACCTGCTCCAACCCACTCCAAGACTGCTCCTCCATCCCAGGCGATGTCACAGCCCTTCCACAGCTTTCAACAGCCCCTCACCTACCAAGGCTACAAGTACCAGGACTTCCCATAGCAGAGGCAGCCCTTCCCAGTCCAGGCCCAGGTACATCGCACGCCACAGCCGACTCACCTCACCCAGCTGTAGACCAGACAGCCCCACTACACTCCTCCTTCCTCCACCCCACAGCCAAGCCCCTCAACAGAAAATCTGTCTTCAGTACTGTACCTGACATCCCAGGTCCTTGAGGAAGGGCCTCTCAACCTCATGGGACTGAGTAAGCTCTCTGAGAGCTTCCTGAACACACCATCCCCTGTTGTACTCTCGGGGCCAAGCACCCCAATGGCGCCTCAGACCAGCACTCCAGCCACAGCCACCTCCATAGATCCTGGCCGCTCGACAGCTAAGACCATGGACATGCCTCAGAGTGACTGAGAATAGTGCCAAAGACTGAGTTGTTACCTGTTCACCTTATCTTTGCTTAAAGACACTTTACTTGATTCATTTTGTTTTTTTAATAAAGTCATACATTATCTTTGCTGCCCACACTTGGTTCATTTTATTTACTTAATAAAGTGTTGATGAAAATGGTTAAGCCTTTGCATGCTTGTGGGATGGGTAAGAATAGTTGTGGGATGGGTAAGGATAGCTGTGGGATGGGTAAGGAAAGTTGTGGGATGGGTAAGGATAGCTGTGGGATGGGTAAGGATAGTTGTGGGATGGGTAAGGATAGCTCTGGGATAGATAAACCTCCAGTGCAAGCATAGTGGGATTGTATGGTCCACCTTCCCAGGTGCCACATATATGGCCCTTTTTTATCAATAACAATTTATTCATTGATCAACACATTTCAAAATAAACAAAGCTCTTTATTAATACCCTATTCATTATAGGACCACTCAACATACATGGCACAATCTCATCAGTGTTATGAGACAGGCTCAGGGAAGAATCTATTAAGCATCTACCATCCTGTCTTCCCACTCCACTGCTGCAGCTGGGGAGTTGCACCAGTGTTTCAGGAGGTTGCGCTACTTCTTCCCTTCATGTGAAGCTCTGTTGAGGCCTTGTACATCCACAGTGTCTATCAGGTTTCATCCTTGCCTCCATTCACCAGGCTCCATGTCCCCACTGCCTTGTTGACGGTCCACAAGCCTGTTCTGCAACACTGGGTAGCGGGTGCGCATGAGAATGTGCAGGATGCAGCAAGCTTCCACGATGCTCCTCACAGTCCCTGTGTGATGCTGCATGGTGATGAGAAGTCCCTGGAACCTGTTGGCCAGGATGCCAAAGGTGTTCTCCACCACCCGCCTTGCCCTAGACAGCCTGTAGTTGAAGATCCTCTCTTCACGGGTGAGGTATCTTGAACTGTCGGGCTTCATGAGGTAGGTTCTGAGGGAGAACACGTCATCACCAACGATGAAGTAGGGCACATCTTGTGTGTCATTGGGTAGGGGGTCTGGATCTGGAAAACCCATGATGAGGTTGCATTCCAGCCCATCCTTGAGGTCACTGGCGTTGTATACCTGGCTATCTGAAGCTGACCCGTTGCCTGAAGCATCGATGTACATGAACTTGTAGTCAGCATCAACCAATGCAAAGAGGATGATACTGAAGAAGCCCCTGTAGTTGTGATAGGAGGACTCTGAGTTGGCTGGAGCTTTGCAGGCCATGTGCTTCCCATCTATGGCTCCAACGGTGTGGGGAAAGTTCCACCTCTGATACCACTCTTCTGAAAGTTTTTTCCAGCCTTGTTCAGCGGTGGGGCACTTGAGGAGCTCCTCCACGTATTCTTCGATGATGGCCTGCACCACTTCTCTGACCACTTTGCTGATGGTGTTGTGTGGCACCCTCCACACATACCGCATGTTTCTGTATGTGGTTCCAGAGGCCAGGTGGCACAGAGTCAGTGCCACCTTCAGTCCTGGGTCCAGGTTGGGACGGAAGTTGGTGCTAGGCTTGGTCAAGCTGGGTCTCAGACGCTGTACAATTTCGTCAAACATGGCTGGTGGCATCCTCATGAAGTGATAGAATGCACGAGGATCTTCATTCCTCAGCTCCACTATCAGCTTGTCATAGAGTCCAAACTCCACTCTTCTCCCAATCCATCGTCGGACCTACACAGCTCTTGGACGTCTCCTTCTTCTCCTTGCGTAGAAAAGGTGAAACAGTCTGAAGAGGCCTTGGTTCTGGTGTTGAATGATGGCAGCTACCATAAGGAGTGTGTGATGATCCATGGTGGAGATCAATGAATGATGTGGAAGAGCAAGACCAAGGGTGAAGAGTTCTGTACACCACGGCTGCTGGACTGATAGTGAGATCCAGGTGATTTCCCCTCCCCTTTTTTAGAGGATATGTCAGTTTTCTGCTCGGTGTCCTTCCACATACTCTCGGCATACTCCAGACATCCTAAATATCCGAGATACATCCCATATACGAACGTTTTGTCCGTTTGAATGCTTTATATATGAGATGCATCCGCTTACATCCTTTTTATTTCCATGCTACTAATGCTGTGTAGACGTTCCATGTACCTTTTGCTTCCTCCCTTTTTCTGCTTTCAGCTGCAGCAGATGTGAGTCGAGGGGATGTCCAGAGGATGCCAAGAGGATACAGTAGACGTGTAACAGATGACAACAGACGTAGAACGTTTGTTTCCCGTATGTGTTGTGGATGTACATCGTACGCGGCGGAAAGTTCATCCGTTCACAAAGTTTTGTGCAGCTCAAAACTTTTTGAGCAGATGAAATAGCAGTAGACAAATCCTCGATGGATAGAGCGTATGAAACACGTACACAGTGAGTACACAACGGATGCATCACATTTTCAAACAGATGGCAAGCTTTTTTGTCCATTTTACATCCTCTTTGCATCCGTTGGTGCAGTGGGACATGGGCTTAAGAGTGAGCACTGAGTTAGCCTGCAGTACTGCATTCTAGCCACTGCCCCACCACAGCTCTTACAGTAGTGTTAATGATAGTTTCAAGAAGTCAGTGACAGGGGTATGGTAGGTAAAATTTCTGCTTCTTCAGATTGAAGCAAAATATTGCATGTCCTTCCAAACATCAAAATTAGAACAAGAATGATCAGGTTGCAAACTAAAAGTTATGTCCAACTTTTTAAAAAATATACAGTATTGCATGAATTATAGAAATGAGCAGATATTCCATTCATTCAGAATGTTTCTCGTATTCCATATATTAAAACTGTCACTGTCTCTGTCTCCTGTATAAGTGTTCTGACCCAGGCTTCCAAGACCATAATTAAGCACGCTTAGTTAAAACAAGTCTTTGTTTAATTTCAACACTGGGAATTATGTTCATTTCCATCCTGTAATGAGTTCCAAACAATCCCTTAAGATAAATACCCACCTTTCTCTCCTTTGAATTGTTGCCAACAACAAAAGTGCTAAATGAATTATAAAAAATCAACCAAAGGACAAAGTCCACACAGAGCTTCAAGGATTAATCTGAACAGAACGAATGACTTTGCTTCCTACAAAGGTTTCTTCATTTTGCCTGTCTTTTATACCTTATGGGAGGGCAACCACTTCCCAGCCTTACTCACAAGTCGCCCCTTTTCTTTCAACTGCTCTCACCTTCTAGCAGCTCTGCGCACACATGCATTGAGAACAGGCTCCCCTGGTTCCTCTTCCTTGCTGCTGCCAGAATCCAGAGACTCCAGAGTCACCACTGCACTCCCAGATGGTCCTGACCCCATCTCTGCATTGGATGCAGGACCCTCGATCAAGTTCTCTCCAAACCCCTGGACTGGTCCCCATTCTTCCCCACTGTCCAATTCTGCTGCCATATGCACAAGCTACCGGAGAACCACAACAAAAAGTCATCCAGCTTCACAAATGTACAGTATGTATGTTTTTATGTATGTATGTACAGTAGATTGGTAAAATATGTGTACATTGTTCCTTCATAAATTGATAAATAAAGATGAAAGAAAAGAAAAACACCCTAAGAATCAAAATAAGCCCCCAATTTTGAAGAAAAGACCAACTTTATTTCAAATATGTCAAATTGTCCAGTGCCCATTGAAAAGAATGAGCTTCAATGTCAAATAGAAGCATATTTCTCATACAAATGTGGATTTTAGGCAGAAAATTCAGAGCTGAGGAATTAAACATGAGAGGAAGATGATCACAGGGTAATTATACAAAACTTGTATCTGGTCCATCAAGGGGATGCAACTCCATCTAGGATTTAGATGCAAATCACAGACTCAATAACATACCCATATACAAAAGGTCCATATTTCCAGGTTTACCTCAGCTTGTCATTTATCAAGTATTCAGTCACCACATCTTGTTTAGGATCCTTAGATGGAAGAGAGAGGTAAAATTATGTATCATTCTCATGATGACAAACCCGAGATTTCTGAGTTATTCTCCACAAAAGGAGTGTGCCCTATTTACTCCATAAGGCAAATGCATCAGAACCAAAATAAAACCAGAATCAGTATAATTTGACACCAACCACAGAAGAAAGACTGGAACCTCTACAGTGTTCTGTCATTTTAATCTGATGTGCTATCTCTATTTTCCAAAAATGGATTTCAGGCCTTAGCATACACTATTAGAAAGATTTAAGAGTGGGTGAGTGAATGAAAATGAAGTTGATAGCAATAACACTGAGACTTATATTCCACTTCACAGTGCTTTACAGCCCCCTGTAAGTGATTTAAGGAATTAGTATATTGCTCCCAAAAATCTGGGTCTTCATTTTACTAACCTTGGAAAGATGAAAGGCTGCATCAACCTTGAGCCAGTAAGAACTGAACTGCCAGCAGTCGGCAGAATTAGCCTGCAATCATGTATTCTAACCCCTGTGCCACCAGTTTAGTGATGTTTGCATCGGGAAAAAACAGCCGGCAGCCAGGAAGAAATGCTTCCCATCCCCACATCTCCAAGGATAGGCTCACTTCTCCAAAAGGCCAGTAAAACTTTATAGCCCAGAAACCTGATGGATTCGTTCATTCATTCATTCATTCATTCATTCATTCATTCATTCATTCATTCATTTATTTCCTATTTGCAGTTTCTCTCAAGCAAAGAATATTTGATGTGTCTGACTAACTGTGCTGGGAACTTGGGAACTTGCTGACATCCATAGGCAATTTCACTCTATTCAGGCCCATAGCCCAGAGGTGGGATTCTACCGGTTTGCACTGGTTCTATAGAACTGGTTGTTATGATTCTGTGCAATTCAGAGAACCTGCAAATCATGCCCCTGGCTGGCCCCACCCCTCCCCATCCTACCTCCCCCTCCCTGCCCAGTCAGTCCTTATCATGCATACACAGCATCAGCTTCCCTGAGGCCCAGAAGGCCCAAAAATGGAGCCTTCCCCCCTTAGGCTTGCATTCCCTCCCCCCCTTAGGCTTAAGTTTTTTCCTTCCTTTCGCCTTCTGGGAGCAAAATCATCCCCACAGGAGGCTGTCCTGAGGCCCAGAAAGCCCCCCAAAAATGGGGGGAGCAAAAAAGAAGAAGCCATGCCCACCCAGTCACATGGCCATTAGTCAATTGCCAGGATCAAAGGCTATGATAAACAAGCTGCGTGTGATTCCTGCCTGGATCTTGGTGTAGACCATGGCCTTAAGCTCAGTAATAACCAGAAGTGGAACAACCACAGTGAGGCACCACTTAATCCAAACAAGGGCAAGGACTTTTGAAGAAAGGCAACGGTTGAATACCGCTTTACACATTTTATTTTTTAATTTTATTTTATTTTTTGTTATTAGGACTAAACAGGAAAGATTTATTATATGTAGCTACACCAGTTTTCAAAGCTTAAAAGGGTGAAATTAACCCAAGACAACAAGAAAAGTGTCTGCTATAATAAAGCATTTTGTATAATGATCTTCTATGTTGTGGTGTGTCCAGATTGTAGAAAACAAAGAAGCCACAAAGGATAAACATCAAGGCTCTCCAGAAACTGCTCTTGTTCTTATTCTAATCCATGCTGTTAAGCCTGGGTTCCCCAACCAGGGTTAGGTAGACAAGCTAAACAGAATGTGCAGCGTTAGTCAGATAGGCACACAGATAAATGAGTGAGCTAAGCTTGTATGTTTATTAACATACAGTAAAAATAACAGATACGCTTGTGCTATCAAGAATATATTTTATTCCAGTATAAGTTTAT
>BLBF01018580.1:0-13826 GCA_015471245.1 Laticauda colubrina
TTTTCTTGTCCGCTGTGTCCTTTTTACAAACGTTTTGCATCCGTTGGGCAGTGTGACAGGGCCTTTACTGGTTTGGTGAGAAAAAGTCCTTATTAGTCAATAGCCATCTTATTAATCCCCAAAGAGCAAAAATGCTGTAATTAAAGCCCATGTCACACTGAACCAACGGATGCAAAGAGGATGTAAAATGGACAAAAAACCTTGCCATCAATTTGAAAACGTGATGTACTCACTGCCTCCATTTGGCTTCCTCTCTATCCGTCCAGCATCCGTTTATTGACGTTTCATCCGCTCCAAAAGTTTTGGGCTGCCCAAAACTTTTGCGTGGAAAATGTATCCAGTTCGTCCGTTCTGCATCTGCTACGCATCCGCTACGCATCCGCTACGCATCCGCTACGCATCTGTTACGCATCCGTTATGCATCCGCTATATCCACCAGGCTTCCGCTCCGTACCCGCGCAACTCGCATCTGCCCGGATGCAGGAAGGAAGCGGAACGGACGCAGAACGGATGCAGAACGGATGCAGAACGGATGCAGAACGGATGTAGCACAGAAACAAAGTGTTTAAAACGGAAAAAATGTTCGCAGAGGGGACCTATCTCGGATATTAAGGATGTCTGCAGGATGCCTAGAGGATGCCTAGAGGATGCAAAGGGACACCTACACTGCCTATAAAAAGGGGGAGCAACTCGCCTGCATCTCACTTTCAGAACAGCAGCCAAGCTGTGCAGACCTCTGCAGCCTTCATCTGACTCTTCCTCTTCCACACCATCCAATCATGTCCACTGTGGATTGTGACAAAGTCCTTTCGGCAGCCACCATCCTTCTGCAACAGTGCGAAGCCATCTGCAGGCTCTGTGAAATCTACTGTGAGAAGAAAAGGAGTCACCCAAAAAGAGTCTGGATCCGAAGATGGTTCGCAAGAAGAGCAGAGGACGGACTGTACAACAAGCTGATGGTGGAGCTCAGGAGCGAAGACACTCGGGCGTTCCAGAACTTCATGAGGATGCCTCCAGCCACGTTTGACGAAGTTGTGCAGAGGCTGACACCCAGGTTGACCAAGGCAAACACCAGCTTCCGGCCCAGCCTGGAACCTGGGCTCAAGGTGGCACTCACTCTGTGCCACCTGGCCTCAGGGACCTCCTACAGGAGCATACAGTACGGCTGGAGGGTGCCATCCAACACCATCAGCATTGTGGTCAGAGAAGTGGTGCAGGCCATCATCGAAGAATACAAGGAGGAACTCCTCCAGTACCCCTCCACTGAAGAATGATGGAAGAAAGTTGTAGAGCAGTGGTATCAGAAGTGGAACTTACCACACACCGTTGGAGCCATAGATGGCAAGCACGTGGCCTGCAAAGCACCAGCCAAGTCGGGGTCCACTTATTTCAACTCCAAGGGCTTCTTCAGCATCATCCTCTTCTCCATGATCGATGCTGACTACAAGTTCATGTACATCGATGCTTCAGGCAACGGCTCATCTTCAGATGCCTAGGTATACAACGCCAGTCACCTCAAGGAGGAGCTGGAAGGCAACCTCATCGTGGGCTTCCCAGATCCAGAACCCCTGCCCAACGACACACAATATGTGCCCTACTTCATCGTGGGGGATGACGCCTTCTCCCTCACAACCTACCTCATGAAGCCCTACACTTCCAGACTCCTCACCCGTGAAGAGAGGATCTTCAACTACAGCCTGTCCAGGGCAAAGCGGGTGGTGGAGAACACCTTTGGCATCCTTGCCAACAGGTTCCAGGTACTTCTCACCATCATGCAGCATTGCCCAGAGACCATGAGGAGGATCGTGGAAGCTTGCTGCATCCTGCACAATCTCATGCGCACCCGCTACCCAGTCTTGCAGAACAGGCTCGTGGACCTCCAGCAAGGCAATGGGGACATGGAGCCTGGGGAATGGAGGCAAGGGCGAAACCTGATCGACACTGAGGATGTGCAAGGCCCCAACAGAGCCTCACATGAAGCGAAGAAGCAGCGCAACCTCCTGAGACGCTGGTGCAACTCCCCAGCTGGATCAGTGGAGTGGCAAGACAGGATGGTCGATGCTTAATGGATGCTTCCTTCAGCCTGTCTCATCCCACGGATGAGATTGGGCCATTTATGTTTGGTTGGCCTACAATGAACAGGGCGTTTAATAAAGAGTTGTGTTTGTGTTGACATGTGTGGATAATTATTACATTATTGTTGACAATAAAGGGCCGTAGGTGTTGCACCTGGGAGGGTGGACCATACAGTCCCACTATGCTTGCACTGGAGGTTTATCTATCCCACAGCTATTACCCATCCCACAGGTATCCCTGCCCATCCCACAGCTATCTCAACCCATCCCACAGCTATCTTAACCCATCCCACAAGCATGCAAAGGCTTAAACCATTTCTAAAAGTTTCCAGCAAGACTTCATTAAAAAAAAAGAAATGAAGCAGAAGCCCCAGCCCCAGAAGAGCGAGCCCATCCTGCAGAAGCCCCAGCAGAACCAGAGTGAGGGCCAGGGGGCGGGATGGTAGCCCTGTCCCTCTTGCAAGGGCTGGCAGCAGATGGCTGAGGCTTGCTGTGCTTCCACATGGTTGTGGGTTTGCTGGCTGGCAGGGAGGTTGGCAGGAACCAAGGCTGGCAGCAAGGCTTGCAGGGAGGCTGGCAGCAAGGCTGGAAGCAAGGCTTGCAAGCAGACATGCAGGCAGGGCAGGCAAGGCAGCCGATGTGTCTGGAAGCAGGTCTTTCCTTTGAATGGCGACCTGCTTCCGAGCTGCTTCCGTTATATCCGTGGGGCTGACGCAATGCATTCTCCCCGCATGCGCAATTAACACCAGGCATCCACTAGGCTTCCGCTGTGCATCCACTGTGCATCCACTTCATCCGCTCAGCGTCCGTTCTGCATCCGCTGTATCCGTTCCACATCTGCTTTGCTGAGCCCCCCCGGAAGCCTCGCAGATGTGCCATCTTCTCCCATCCGCTTCCATCCGCTGGGCTTCCGTTCCGCATCCGCTTTGCATCTGCCCTGCGTCCTCCATGCATCCGTGTTATCCGCTCTGGTTATGCAAATTTTTGCCCCTTTTGAGAGCGGATAACAACGGATGGAACATTTTGCTCATCCGCTGTGTCCTTTTTGCATCTGTTGGGCAGTGTGACATGGGCTTAAGGTTGTGTAACGGTTTGCTTTCTTTCCAGAATAACAGTAACTTTAAAATGAAATTATAATGAACTCCCAGAAGAACTGATATCAAGAAATAAAAAAGAGCACAGTTGTGGAATTAAAGACTATGAATGCTCTAATTTCGAAACTGGTCTGCAATAATGTCTAAGGGTATCTAACGAGAATGCCATTATACATTTAAATGTTAAGTGATAGTTTTTAGAGCACTAACTTTTCAACCCCGCAAACTAAATCTGATCCATTTAGGATTCCAAGCTTGCTTTTTCTTTTGAATGTGATGATTGTAGAGGAGACAAATGTGGGACCATCTTTCTCTATAATAGTTACTTCATGGGTTCAATAGAGCTCTGCTCCTCACATATCCCAATCACATTGCTTGCTATAAGGAAAGAATATTCTTCCCACCACAATTAAATACAACATTCTTCAGGTGCTACAAAAATTGTTTCAATGTGATCATTCTAAAGAAAGTACAACCAAGATAGCAGAATTTTGATCATATTTTCCAAGGATACTTTTATTTATTTTTTTATTTTATTTATTTTTCATATTTCTGAACCACTCAAATCTCTCAAAGAAGATGCTTATTTTTTATTCCCTACATTGGATTAATGAATTCCTTTTAAAATAGCTATCTCCTTTGGCCAGTAAATTGGGTCAGAAGATCACCACTGATCAACTGTCCTGAATTCTAAGACAGCACATGTCTGAAGAACAACTTCTTACTTTGCTTCATATTGTTGTGAGAGAGAACATGAAAAATAAGCCTATGCACGCATGAATCTGATACACAAGAAAAAAAATCAAATAATAATACTGTGCAACCCATGCATTGGTTGTAGAATCATCATATTTTTTAGCTTTATCTTTATCATATTTGACAGCGACATCAAAAATTGGCACAATCACATTACAAGTAAATAAAGATGGAAATTAAACTGTACACTCTGAAAATTAAACTGTACACCCTGGAAGTCCCAAACATGAGAGGTTGGTCTGTCTGCTGAACCAAAAACAATTCAAGGCCTAAGACTGCATGAGACAAAAGTAATCATGATTCATAAGTGCTATTAGCTGCTGATGATGAAGGGGAGAGTAGTATCTCCAACAACATTGGCAACATTGGTTGTAGAATCTTCTTGGAACTGCTCAAGGAATGTGTAAATGGCTTCCTTTACCTTCCTTTCAAACCAGTGATCCTCTCTACCTGAAATGTGGTCTTTGCTGTATTCAAAAGAGTGACCTTTGTCTCTATGAACCACTGAATCTTGCCCGGCTGAATTTGAGGTATTTATGTGCAGCCCTCTTTCAACAGAGGGGGAGGGTTAAGACACCCACCTGTCTTCAGTCTACAACATAGCCACTTGCAACAGTTCCAAGAAGATTCCACAATCAATCGCACTTTGATTTAGGTGACCCTGAGGGCAAAAATAAAACCCCAAGTGGCCTCAGAGAGAGTACTAATGATCAGATAACTGCAAAAAATATAATCCTTCCATTTCCCCTCCCCTTCCCCAATTTGATCAGAATCTATCCTACCATTCCCCCACTATCCAAGCTCAACTGTTAGTACCTATTCCTCCAACCATCACAATTCATGAAGCTTCTTGGATGAGAAGTGAAACATTTTGTTCTTCTTCCTCAAGAAAAAAACAGTCCAGTTGCCTTTTGAAAAAGCACCTTTGAGACAACTACCACCTGGATGACTGAGAATCTCCATAGATACTTAAGGAGAGATACTTTATATTGACTCTGTTTATTTTTTCAAATGGAATTTTCTTTAGACACTATTTCATTTCAACCTACTGAGATACTGACTTAAAAAAAAATGTTTCTGAGCAAAACCTCTCTGTTTGTGCTCATTCCATAGTTACTGTCAATGCGAAGCAGAGAGTACCTTTTGTTAATGAGATCCTTTGTGGCGAGTTCATCATGGGAGTATTCGAGAATCCTGAATAATGCATCAAGCTACTAAATCAATACATCATAATAAGAGGATACAATCTACCCAGCTGGTTTAGGCCAGAGAATGAACCTTCCATTCCTTTTCATTACATATATGGGAAACTGAGCCTGAAAAATTGTTCTTTCTGTTCTTTGAATGGTTTAGCATTTTCTTCCACACTGGCCATTGGCTTAACTTTCTCCTTTGTGGATGAGCTGTACATTAATTATTATCAGTTCCATTGGTATAGTAAAAGAAATTGTAAGGATTAAGTACCACTCCCTTTAATTTAATATAAATTATACATAATATTTTATATTGAAGTTATACCATATCTTATCTAGAAGAAATTTAAAAAATAAGCAAACACAAAAACAAACATCCCAGAAAAAATCAATGGCAAACTTTTTGGCACAATTGGGGAAAAAAAGTTTCCATAAAGTATCTAGAAGTTAAGTATAACTTTGTTTTTTTTTTTAATTTCCCCACATAACCTGCATAATTTTAATCCAAATCTTGATCCTATGGATTTGGTGATAATCAGATAAATGAAAATATATCCCTAAGCACTGTAAAGTTTGCTTGCTATAAGTTATGGAGGCCTTGCTTAATCTCCTGTTATTATAAACAGCAATGAATCCAATAGTATATTTGACAGTCAAAGATTGTATCTGCTGGGCCTGAGAGTAACTGGGCAAAATGAATTAAGTAACTAGTCCTATGGCCTTTAATTATCAGTTATTAACAGACTTCTATTAGGAGAGTTTGATAATTGGAATGAAACAGATGATATTGTAAACTTTTAAACAGTGTGGCTAATTTATTCATTCATTTATTTTAAGCAACTACTTATGAGGATGTGATACATTTTCATCAAATACTGCAGCATCTCACATTAGCATTTCAGAGAGTTCTAAAGATATGAACATGTGTATTAATTACATTACAGTATGAGGATCTTGTTAGACTCCTTTAGACACAATATGCAAAACTAGATCCTAATCTCTGAATTTGGATGATAGAGATAATTAGGTAATAGATGAGAGTACATTAATAGATTCATTTTATTTGATACTTTTCTGAGATAATCAGCTGAAAAGAAGAAAGTGTGGATAATTGATGTGGCAAAACCAGGGGATAAAATAATAGAAGATAAAAGATCAGAGAAGATCTTGGAGAAGATCACAAAGTATTAAGATCTGAAAACTGAAGTGGAAAAAATACGGCATAAACTGGCCATGATGCTCCTAGTGGTTATCAGCACACTGGATTATATATCAAAAAAACTTAGATGACATTTAGAAAGTCTGCACATTGTCAAACTTTTCATGTGTTTGTTACAAAATGCCATAGTACTTGGAACTGCACGTATATTATGCTGATATAGTACAACATCCAAGGTTTTTAGGAATAACTCATTGTGTTTGAGGGCCAACACCAGCTAAAGTCACACAACCCACAACCTAGCATCCAACCCTACTTCAACCAATCCACCATCACCCAAGTGAGGGGCACGCATGCTCCTAACTACCTCAATTCAAACTACAACTGGCCTTAAATGCAAGCTACTCAATGCAAGAGGCCTTGTGAATAAAATACCTGAATTTCTCCTCTTACTAAATACAGCTAAATTCAACATCATATTTGTATGTGAAACATGGCTCAACACATCTCTCCCTGACTCCATTACTTCAATAAGAGACTATCATGTTTACCAATCAGATCATTAAATCCATAGAAGAAGTGGTATTGTTATCTTCTATAAAAAGTCCTTACATCGAAAAAATACATCCAAGTTACCCAGGAGCTGACTCTTCCTTAGACCATCGTCCGTGAACTGTCCTTAAATATCACATTTTGATTCTTACTACATTATAAAGCCCCTGATTATTACATTGAACATGTAAACAAACTAAATACACCACTAATATGGGCAACATCCTGCCCACAAATGTTTATCTTTCTTGGTGACTTCAATCTACCTCTTATTAACTGGATCCTAAATGAATGTAACACTGAACCCATACATGCAACCTTCTAAAATGCTGTAACAAATCTTGGACTGAAACAACTTGTAAAAAATAATACGAGACTTAACAACTGCCTAGATCTCATCTTCTGCAATAGTTTGAATTCAATTTACAGAATACAAATTATAGAACACTTTTCCAACAGTGACCACAACATGATTGACTTTTGTTTCAACCTATGCCACACAAAACTCACCGCAATGATGTAATCCCCAATCATAACTTCAAAAAAGGAACTACAATCTTATGGACAACGATCTCTTATCCCTCAATTTGCAATTTCTATTCACTGGACTCAGTACTGTTGAAGACCATTACAACATATTTTTACTTGAAGTCAATAGAGTCATCAAACTATATGTATCAATAACTACTCCCAAAACCAGAAAAACAGATTACCCATAACAATAAGGAAGCTTCAATCCAAAAAGAGATCACTTTGGTGGAAAAACAAATCTGATCACATTGCAAACTTCAAAAGTCAATACTAAAATTTATGCCACCAGATAAAGACTGAATGAACTAATTATCACATTAAAGAAGAGGAAAACCTTCTATGCACCAATTCCACCCATGCTTTCTACAATTTTGTGAACAACAAACTAAAAAACTCAAGGTCCATCCCACCCCTGAAGGGACCTAATGGCAAAGACTGTAACGATGACACCATTAAAGCAAATCTCTTTAACACATCCTTTGGCTCAGTATTTGTAAACAGCAATGGATCATACCCAGTATTTCCTATTCGAAACACAGACAACTACAATGATCTAATACATATCGATTTTTCAGAAGACAGTGTTGAAAAAGCACTACGCAATCTAAAACCATCTCTGTCTATTGGACCAGACGGATTATGTGCCTACTTCTTAAAAAAGCTATACACTGCCATAGCCGAACCTCTAAGCATAATCTTTGAAAAATCTTTCAAGACCAGCTCCTTGCCAAACCTATCACTAGCCATAGTCATCCCCATCTTCAAAAAAGGAGACCCCAGCCTAGTTGAAAATTACAGACCAATCTCTTTATGCTGCGTCACCTGTAAAGTCATGGAATCAATTGTTAACTAATCCATCATCCTCTACTTCAAGGCAAACGACCTACTCTCTAATAAACAATTTGGTTTCAGAAAAAAACTAACCTGTAATCTGCAACACTTACACTGCAAAAACATATGGACTACACAACTCAATCAAGGCAAAACAATAGACACAATCTACATAGACTTCTGTAAAGCCTTTGATTCAGTGGTACACAACAAACTACTACTAAAACTAAAATCTTATGGTATCTACATAATTGGACAGAAGCATTCCTGTCAAACAGACAGCAAATGGTCAGAATTGGGAGTGTCCTATCAAATTCTGTAACTGTCAACAGTGATGTCCCCCAAGGCAGTGTTCTAGGACCAACTCTCTTCATACTCTATCTAAATGACCTTTGTGATCATATTAAGAGCAATTGTGTTCTCTTCACTCATGATGTAAAGCTATTCAACAGCACTGACAATATTGCTACCCTTCAAAAAGACCCTGACTATGTATTAGAATGGTCAATCAAATGGCAACTTCAAATCTCAACAAATAAATGCTCTGTCCTACATATTGGCACGTTTGAGTCCCAGTTGCTGCCATGGTGAGATGGGGTGAGCCTCCATTGTATGTTCCAGCTTTTGCTGACACAGCAGCTTGAAAGCAGGCAACCACCAGTCGATATGTGGGTACCACTTTGGTGGACAACTTATTGGGAACATAAAAGGAACATCTAACTGAGCATCTTCCAGGCAATGATGATTCAATTCTTTCAACTCCAGATGCACTTTGGCACTCCTAACATGACTGCATAGTAGTAATAGGACCACTGAGATTTATAGTAACAGAACAGAACATTATTAAGGTAAATAAAGCAACCACTGGGCAAATTTTTAAGGACTTTATTAATGGAAAAATATCCTTTTGTGATCATGTGTGCAATCAACATGACGTACCTTCATAAGGGCTGTACATATCTTCAAGCAATATTAACTTTGGCAAATATTTCAGCTAAGTTCTCCCAAAGTCATTTTGCAAAATAGCTTCCCCTTCTTCCTTCTAAAAACAAGTGAAGTGGCATATTCCAGCAATTCCACAAGCTGAAAGAGGACTCATCGTGTTGTAGGGCAGGTCAAAATTAGAATGTAATGTGGGAATTCTGGTTTGAGCTTCTTCGGCGACCAACTGAAATCCATGATTGTGCACAGTTTCGATCTGTGCTCACCGCCAGAGCACCCTGAGTGGACTGGATTCAGAGCTAAGCCATCCTGTAGAGGTGGTGAAGAGGGGGGAGACCACCAGCAGGGTCTAGGAGAGCCGCATCTTTCCTCCTCAGCTGGTCATTCCTCCCTTTCCTGAAGGCGATTGCAGTGGTGGTCAGAAATGGTCACCTCAAAGAAGAAGTCAACCAGAAAAGAATGTGCAGGAGGAAGATAAGAAGAGAAAGTTTTGGTTGACTGGATTAAACTGAAAAAGCAACAACGTAAGGTACCCTGGAATTTGAACTGTAAAAAATAACATTGCTCCCAAAGAAGACTTTGAAGCAGCGAAGGAGACAGGGAAGGGAAAGGATTTGGCTTTTTTTTTCTTCCCTTCCTTATACTGACAGCTAAAAGATTTAAGTAAGAAACTGAAAAAAATCCACTTTGACATCAATAGGCATTTAAGCTGAAAATTAAATGTCAAAGGGATAATAAAGACTTTTGGATACTCAAAAACCTTTAAAAGCAGGAAAGGAGAGAAAAGGAAAGAACAAAAGGGTAGGATCTGGAAAAATGGAGGAGACTGCCTGGAACTAAAAGGAACTTACAGTGAAACTTTTACAAGATTCCTAAAAGGTACATTCTAACTGAAACTTTGTAACAAAATAATAGAACCCCAGGAAGCGAAAGTGGAAAAAAGAAGCAAGAAGAAACAGCTTTGGATTACTTGGATTACTTGATGATTTTTGGATTTTTAGCTATTGGATTTAAATGACTAAAATCAATTGGGCGGTTGTTTAAAAGTGTTTAAAATGGCATCACTTTTAGAAGAACTGAAAATGAAACTTAAAAAACAGAAACAAGATGCACAAGAAGGAAGAGGTTCTTTTGACCTCATATTTCAATTTTTAGAAATAGAGATCTGGAACTATGAGAAACAACAAGAAACACTTGTAGAACAAGAAGGTTGGGATAAAAAAGAAGCTATCTTTAATGATCAGGTAATTTTATGCAGGGGGAAAAAAGGAAAAGGGGGAAAGAGAGTGAAAAGTTTAAGATTTGAAAAAACAACCAAAAAAAAGAATAGTTTGAAAAATAATTGCAATATTAGGAAGCAACAGAAGAGAGGATCACCGAAGAGAGAATTAGAAGTAGAGGGGGAAAAAAGGGGAGGGAGAAGAAGAGGGGGAAGAAGGAAAGGAAAAGAAGTTTATAAAAGACAGAAACAAGATATAGAGAAACAGGGAAAATGTATAAGCATTGAAAGTATAAGTCTATTTAGAGATAATGGGTGAAAACTTAATTGAAAAAGAGATTCTGCAAAGGTACATAAGATAATATTGTTATATTAGAAATAGAAATAATTTTAGACAATATGAAACAGTGTATGATTAAAATGACAGATAAAATACTTATTGTAATGCAATGGAATGTTTATTAATAAATAAATGAAATAAAGTGAATGAGAGAATGAAATCAGGAAAGGATGGGGACATTTTAATTATTATTAATGATTTATAAAAACATAAGTGAAGAGAAATATGGAAAGAAAAGAATTAATTATGGAGAGTTTATAAGTGTTCACAAGGAAGTATGATATTCAATTGAAAAGAAATGTTAAAGATGTTAAGATTCTAACTAATATTAATGATATAATTGAACTGGAATGGAATAAGTGTTTTATTTACTATTGTCATATATATATAATTTTTTAAAGAACATAGTGTGTATTTTAAGAGCAGAATTTGATTGGAAGTTATGTACTATATTGAATGTTATAATTTTAAAGGCATAAATTGAAATTTAAATAAGAGTTGAATGGATAAAATTAAAAGATATAAAGGTCTCATATTCCAATAAATAACTAGAGGGGGAAATTTGTTCAATGAGAAAAAATAATATGAAATTGAAACAAGACAGACAAAAGTATAAATATAATGATTGGAAAGACATTGAAATTTAGAAAAAGATATATAATTGAACTTAGATATGAGATAATTAAAAATAAAGTTGAGAAAACCAAGGGAGGGGAAAAATTATGGAGAAAATGTTAAAACAGTAATAAGAAATGAAATACAACACAAAGTTGAATATAAAATTGAGTTTGTGTCTATATGAAGAAGTGATAACCCGGGATCATGCTATTCTCAAAAAAAGATGTTTTATTTGTATTATGTTTTTGTGAAAACCCAAATAAAATTTATATTTAAAAAAAATTACAATGTAATACAAAGTACCTCATCAAAATAGGCTGTATCACATCTTTACCTTAATGGAAAAATCATATTTTTCCTTGCTACATCACATAGACTTAATATTCTAGTTTCTAGTAGGCATCATTAATAGGGGCTCCAGAATGTGTCTTCCTCTTTCATGGTTTTGGTACTCCAAAGTATAGTGTCGTACTATGTCTTGCTCAAAAAACAATCTGCAAAAGGCACTTTTTAAAAATGCAAGCATACCTACAGATGGACCCAATGATTATTAAATTGATTTCAATTACTCTAATTACAGATAGCTGAAATTATGATGGAAGGAAGATGATGACTGTAGGAATCTATTAAGTTTGTCTCCAGGCAGAATTCAGTCATGAATTTCCAGTTCTATAAATGTTAGAATTGCTCTGTAGAGACATGTCATACAATTGAATAGAATTATCAGGTACTATAAACTGTTTCTGAAATGCAGTTCTCTCAAATCAAAATCCATCCAGTATTTTCTGAAATAGAACTGGGAGAAGTTGCTTTCATCTCTAATGCAAAGAAAGATACAATCAAGAAGAGACCTAACAGCTAGACCCTAAGGCTGTTTATTGCTAAGGAAAGGAATAAGAAATAATCTGCAAAAGCTGAGAAATAAGCAAGGTTTATAGTACTATTGAAATATGGTTAGAATGGGAGAATTTTAAATTAATGTATTTAATAAGCCAGAATGGGTCTTTTCAGAATAAGAGAGTAAAGACAAATAATAATGTAATAGGATCCAATAGTTCTGTCCTTGAATTCTGGAGCAGCTAAACTAAAATAAGGATACAATCATCAAGTCTTTAATGCCCTGTAGTTCTTTCCAACTGCAACACTAAAGCATTATAATTTATTTTTTTTAATTTCTATACTGCAGCTACCTATCTCAACTCAGTGACCCTTAACTGGAAAACAATTCTAAACAAATTAAAACAAACAGTAAAACACAAGCACACACACACACACACATATGAGCTGATGTAGCGCAGTGGTTAGAATGCAGTACTGCAGGCAGTTTGAATCTCTCACTAGGCTCAAGGTTGACTAGGTCTTCTATCTTTCCAAGGTCAGTAAAATGAAGACCCAGATTATTGGGGGAAATATGCTGACTTGTAAACCACTTAGAGAAAGCTGTAAAGCATTGTAAAGCGGTATATAAGTCTAAGTACTATTGCTACTATTACACTCTGTGTGTGTGCGTGTGCGTGTGTGTGTGTATATACCATATAGGCAAGAAATGGCAGCAGGCCTGGGCACATTGGTCATATACTGCACAGAATAAGTACAATGTAGTTTCAGCCTATTAGTTGGATTGCCAAATTATGTAATTTGTAATTTGGTTGCAGAATTTAGCAAGTCTATATAGCAATGATTAAAAGAAGCAACATTATGCCACTTGAAATGAGCTATTTTGTTCAATTTTTTTCCAGAAATAGGAAGCTTTTCCCTTGTGCTTAATTTGCTTGTCTCAAATAATAGTAAGCTGCCTTGAAATACTAACTCATAATAGAATAGCCTCAATTAACAGGTAATAGCCAAAGTCATACTTTTAAAGCAAAGAAATTTCTAGCTATTTTTGGGGTGTGAAAGAATAGATAGAAGGTTCAGGGTTTCTAATTTGCAAATCTATCCAACTATATTATGACTTTTTTTGTTTTTTGCTGTTGTTTATATGATGTAACTGGTTAAATAGTGAAAGAAATAACTCAAGGGTAATAATTATTTCCAATGAAAAGAATATAGAATAACTGTAAATTAGACAATATAAAATTGTACTTGCACCTTTGAAAAATTCAGGAATCAAAGTTAGAAGTTGATGTAATTTTTGAAAGTGTTGATATTACAGTTTTCAGAATACCAACCTAGAGAGGGCAAAGGCTAACTCTGTGCATGATTATTAACTGGAGGCACGGTCATAATAGGAAAGTCAGAGTATTTCAATAGTTGATATGTTGAACTTGGACTAGAAGATCCAGCAACATTTTGACACTCAATCCTGGAATTCATGGGATAATTTCTTTCTCAGCCAACCCAAACATGTTAGGGGGAGACTCAGATGTTCTGATTGTGTCTTAGAGAAAAAGTGGGATATCAATAAAAGATCAAGCATCTTGTAAATCTTTCAGAGATGCTTGGACTTGTAGAATGTTTGTTGGAAGCTTCTTTCTTTCTTTCTTTCTTTCTTTCTTTCTTTCTTTCTTTCTTTC
>BLBF01018584.1:0-19523 GCA_015471245.1 Laticauda colubrina
GAAGAAGAAGAAGAAGAAGAAGAAGAAGAAGAAGAAGAAGAAGAAGACGACAACCACCTTCTCAACAGTTTCATTCTCTCTATTTCCACCCCCCATTGCATGGCATTCAAGAGAAAAATGTCATTTTGCACCTCTTAAATAGAAACCTAATGTTTTTAAGGTTTTCATTCCAGAATTTCCTATAGAAAAAGGATCCAGATGCTAATTCTTGGGCCAACCCTTCAAACTGATTTATATTTTCAAGACTTTCATCAGAGTAAACATCCTAGAACACTGAAACTGTTTAGAAGCTGGGGTGATTATTTCACTTTGCTATCTCATATTCAGGCAGGAGATACTAACCCAAGAGTATTTGTATCTTAACAGTTTTTGACAAAGTCTGACTCTGCAAAACTTCCCAGTGTGTGACTATGAGTAAAAGAGCTTTTATATTGCCATTTTATAAAGCTTTTATATTGCCACATAAACATTTAAATTCAGTTTATTGGGGGGGGGGGGGGAGAATTAAAATAAAAATTGGTTTGGGATGACTTTTTTTCCTCTTCTTTTGATGTGAGAGGAAATTGTAAAATTGGCCCAGTGTCAGCTCAGGAGAAGATGCATTGCCATGCCTCAGAAAAAACATTTCATCGTAAGAGCGCTTCCCAACTCTTTGCACGTTCCAGGGTGCCACAGCTGTGCAGTCCCAGGTGCAGGTTCTGCAGATGTCACAACCATAGAAGTGAGATTAAATGGAACAGACTCCAGGCAGAGAGCCAGAGAGCCATTTCTCGAACGCTCTGCTCACAGACCCTTCAGCTTTTTATTTATTTTATTTGTTTTATTTATTTATTTTAAGGCGTATGGGTCTGATATTAACCTAAAGTCTCAATGCAGGACATAAAGCTGGAATGGGGTCCCTGAAGAAGGATATTTCTTTCACTTATGAGGTAGGAAGTGGGATGCAATTCACATTATCTACAAACACAACTTCCTCTGGCATATAACAACAGGGGTTATGTGTTTTTCTAAAAATAATTTTATTATTATTAAATTTGTTTGCCTCCCATCTCGTCATGAGGTGATTCTGGGTGGCTTAGAACATTAAAAACAATAAAACTATACACACATATCTCGATAGCAATAAAAATACAAATTTTGCTGATAAGCAAAACATTTGTTAAGTGAACTTTACCCCATTTTATGACCTTTCTTTCCACAGTTGTTAAATGAATCACTGATGTTGTTAAATTAGTAACACAGTTGTAAGGTGAATCTGGTTCCTCATTGACTGAATGTTTATCGTGTCATTATAGGGATGCTGAAATGGTCGTCTGAAAAATGATCATAAGTCATTTTATTCAATGTTGTTATAATTTTGAATAGTCACTAAATGAACTGTTGTAAATCAAGGACTGCCTGTCTATGTAAAAGATGGGAGGGATGGAGCATGATGTGTAGGTTGTGGGGAAAAGTATCAACTACTGGTCCATCAACCACCTGTTGTTGTTTCAATGTTTCTCGTTCCAAGTTTTTGAGAAATACAAAACTGTAGTCAAATACTATTTGACTACAATAGTAGTCAAATAATAGTCAAAGCTTCAGCACCTGGACCATAGGAAAAGACACTTAAAATTCATAATTCAAGGCCATTTTTGAGTGCCTTCCAACAGATACTCTAAACCAACAATGGAGGCTGTCATGTCAGGTAAAAACTGCATTTAATATCAAATCAGTATTTGTGATTAATTTCTCTCTTCTACTTGCTCTTTGACAAGTGGTGCATGTAAGACTGAAATGTGCTTTCAGCAGCATGGTCAAGCAGCATGGTTCTGTTTTGTCTGTGCATTATTTCTTATGCATGTTTGGTATTTAAAGTGGAGAACAATCTTCCTTTGATTTGTAATATGCATCCCTCATTTGGATATATTAGCCAATGTATGTGTGAATGGATGAATGGACGGATAGGTTGATAAATGATAGATGATACATAGATGATAGATATTAGATGGGATAGATAGATGATAGATAGATGGATGGATGGATGAGACAGAGAGAGAGGATAATGACTGGTGTTGGATGAGAGATAAAAGAGATAGATGATGGGGGGGGGAGAGAGAGAGAGAGAGAGAGAGAGAGAGAGAGAGAGAGAGAGAGAGAATCTTCTGAACTATCTGATGTTGTATTAATATAAAAAATACTTTTTGATTAGCCATTAGCCATGTCAGAATACAACATACAGGACCATAATAAGACCACGTGTTACAAAATAAAGGCAGTGGTAAAAGGAAAGACAAACCATGTTTCTGTGTCACCCCCACAATTAATGCCAATCAGATCCAGATACAGCATGCACTTTTTAATATATTAATAATATAAGTAGTGCTCAAAGTTAAAAACTATGCAACATATGTTAAGCCATACTAATTGTGGGCAGGCAATTACTTCAGCTCCTACAGAAACAATGGAGAGTGCATGATTGTACTGCTCCTAATGGCCATGACCCCGAACATCTGCTGAACTCCAGGTCTGCCAGCTTTGTGCATCCTACAGAAGGGACATTGTTTCCTTGAATAACGAGATATGCTATTTTCCTGTGTTCTGCTGCTGTTGCTTCTTTCTCTGCCTGCTCTCGTTTTTTCCTCCCTCTTCCACAGAATTCGGAGAGGTGGGTTCACACAAGCCTGGCATAAAGCAAGGGAGTTGCAGGAGGTTTGCCGTTTGGAAATTCATGAACCCTTAGAGAAAAAATTCAGCAATCTGGCATTGCAGAGCCACTCAGGGAACATGGTAGCACGCAAGTTAAACCATGCAGCTCTTGAGCTGTGCCCTCCATTAAGCGTAATTGCATTCTCTGACATATACACCCCGCCCCCCCAAAAAAGATCAATGTGTAGATGACACTTAAGAGTCCCAACAGCTAATTCTGGACTGAATGAGGCACTAAATTGGGTTTTTTTCCCATGATGTTTTATGCCGTGTCTAACTCTTTGAAACAGATTGAAAGTTTTTTGGTAAAATGGCCTACCTGGTTCAAGACATTTAGTTGCTGGATTTAGATGTCAAGGACAAGGGTTGAAATACACCCTCAGTTGGGTGGTGTCCATGCTAAACTTCCTGAAAAACATCTTCATTCATTAATGGGAAGACTGAATTCCAACAATAATGGCTTGCTCACTCACTCTCTCTCTCTCTCTCTCCCTCCCTCCCTCCCTCCTTCTCTCCATTCAAACTCTAATGCATATTGTCCTTCTGGTTCATATCTCTTCTTGTCCCCAACCTCTCCAATATAATTTTTCCTGTAATGAGGAAATATTTTATCTGCCCTTTCCATCTTTCATCTCAAAAAGGCCTACGTACATCTCATGAACAGGGCCATCACTGCAGTCTGATGTCCCATTCAAAGAGAAGAAGGAGAGAACCATTATTCTAGTTGAAGGAGAAGAAAAGTGAAAGAAACCAAAACCTTTAAAACATCTTTCAGAAGACATTGCCACAGCCAATTCAAATTTGCTACAAAGCTTGGGATCCCAAAGGTAGAAAGGCTGACGTTTACTAAGGTTATTTCTCCAAGAACAGGTTGGAAGGGCTCCCATACAAGGCACCCAGAAACTCCTCTTGTATCTTGCTTGCTCAGATACATCCATTTTCTCCACCACACAGGTACAATAAAATACTGACGTTTGAAAGAGTTGAGAATATCACTTGTGAAAATTTCAAGTTTCAGACAGAGCAGCCTAATGAAAAAGTTCATGCCTAAACTTCAGAGTTTACTTTCTACATAATTCTTATGGCTATTGCAACTGGCTACCATGGAGATTGAGCAGCACCAACTGTCACTGATCTTATCTTACAG
The DNA here is from genome assembly GCA_015471245.1 of Laticauda colubrina. NCBI lineage: Eukaryota > Metazoa > Chordata > Lepidosauria > Squamata > Elapidae > Laticauda > Laticauda colubrina. Next base: position 3,836 of record BLBF01018584.1, read on the forward strand.
GATCTAGTTCATGTGTCTACATGAACAACAAGGAGAATATTTAACCACTGGCCTTTAGCCCCTGAAGTTATGAAGATTGCTAGCCAACCTCTGCCTATCCTTTGAGAACAGCCATTTAAAAACAGACTGTTACCTTGGATGTCTAGAGGAAGAACAAGAGACTTCAAATAAGCATTTGAATAAAGATATCATGATGCACACTATCATCATGGCTTCTTCAAGATAATTATGCACAATGCACTAACATTTTCTAATTCAGCACAGAGATGAACACTATGTCATCTTGGCTTCTTCAAGATAATCCTAATTCAGCACTGAGGCACTACAGCAGAACTTGGTCGGCCATATAGCAATCAAGGCATGGCTCCAGAAACAGGATCTTATTTCTTCTTCACATACATGAAGTCACTCTAGTATTAAAGATCAGAAATACCAAGACTGCTCCCATTCAATCCTTTAAGGGGAAAAAATAAAATTAGAGTAAAAGCTAAGAAATAAGAAATGTTGTTATCCAGTAATGACATTCAACTTTGAGCACTCATTAACCTTTGGGGATGGCAAACTGTAGTGCAAAACTGAAAAACCTAATGTGTATGATGAACATTTCTGTCTGCTATTAAATAAGATATATAAAAGCCAGTTCAATGCCCCAGGAGTTTTGATAATAGCAAAACAATGAAAGTTACTCTACTCTCACTGTAATGCAATTGGTATTAATAAAAGATTCCACATGTTCAACGGGTGCTAGACCCCAGCAATATTTCTCAAACTCAAGTTTGCTGGCTGAAGAATTCTGGGAGTTGAAGTCCACCTAGGTACCTTAAAGTTGCTAAGATTGAGAAGCACTGGACTAGATGACCATTTTTTCAACTTATATTTATCAAGCATTTTGATATAATAAAATATTATAAATTTTAATATATTTAATATAAATATAACATATTTTAATATTTTTGTTTATTAGATTTGTTTGCCACCTCTGGATAGCTTACAACATTTAAAACCAGTTCGCAGGCATATTCATTTCTCTGCAAAGAAAGAAAGGAATTCTATAGGTTTTACAAATTTACTTAAGGAATATATTTCAAATAGAGGAGGGTACATCTCCTGGACATCAGTTTCTTAATACTGGCAACTGAATTTTAAAATGCAATTTTTACCTCACACTTATATAACTAGAGAGCTGTGTAAGGTAGGGATCCATTTATAGTTGCGCTAGAATATCAAATTGTGATCTACCCAATTAAGTAGGCATACTTACATATTTTTCTGCATTGTGCCTTCACTATTATTTACTCCTGTATTATTCCAAATGCTGAAGATCTGTTCTAGGAACTTCTTTTTATAGATTCTATATAGAACCAAAAGGCATCACTCTTGTTGATCACATTTTCCATTTTACAAGGAAAAATAATCAGTTGAGGTTATTACTACTTATATCTTTAAGAATACAACTGAACATTAATGGAAAAAGCAAATGAAATCATAACAGTCAACTTTAATATTGCCAAGAAATGTATCAATATGTATCCACCATGATGTTCAGTATTCATTAAGGGAAAACAGAATATTAGAATTGTTTTAAAATTAGGAGTAGATATATTAATAGCATAAGTAATTTCAAAACATATTCTTTGTTGATTTTTATCTGTTGTTCAGATCCTCATTTTTGTAGAAATAAATTGTTCCTTCTCCACACATATGTGTCATCTTTCTACTAAATGATGATCAGAACAGGAGGTAATTCTACAAAGAACTAGAAAATAAACTAGAAAATAACCAAGAAATTATAATCATCCAAAAGTTAGCTTACATTAAGAAGATGCTGAAATATATAAATATTGGCTTGACTATACAAATAAAATGTCTATAATTTACTTGTATTGCATAACAGAAATTCTCATACATATCTTACAAGATAAAGGAATCTTCCATATCAGAAAAATAGAACAAATTATTTCTAATGGTCAACACACAATGCAAATTCTTTGTATAATTGTCTTTTTTATGAAGATACTAGTTTTTGTTTCTTAAATTCATAGTAAATTAATCTGAAAACAACACTGAGAGCATACATGGATGAACACAACAGCTATTTTCGTTAGTTTGATTCATAAACTTTGATATGATTGACAAAATTGTACATATATTCCAGGAAATTTTCTCCAGCTGGTTTGTCTACACTTTTATAAATACAATACATTTAAAAGTAGCTTAATATAAGGATAAGCTAATTGTAAAGTTTTGGTGCCTTTGTCATAATTCAGAGATAATATTAGTTGCAAGGAGGACCCAGTAGAAATACCATTAACCAGCTGTTCCCTTTGACCCCACATGTCAACAATGGATTGCAACGACTCCATTATGTTTAATCCAGTTGCTTTTCAAACAGAAATTGATGAAAGGAAAGAAAGATTTACAAAATTAATTCCAAGATTTGTTGTCTATTCTGAACTAAGCTGGGAGTTTTTAACTTCAAAAATACATTGGTCAGGCTGGCTTACTGAACTATGAAAACATCACCTAAAGAAATTCTTATAAAAGACACATTAATGAAATTTCAGCATGGCACAACTTCAAGGCCTGGCACACAGCAATGAAATGTTACATTTCTGTAATTAGAAACATTTGGTTTGGCTAAACTTTGTAGAACTTTTGTCCAAACAGGACAAACTAGAATAGAAAAGTATCCAACATCAAATCAAAACAGTCCCATGATGACTCCCTTTCCCATCTCCAAAATAGACCGTGAGGCATTTAAACAAAGGTACCAGAATATGCATATATAAGTTGAGTTGAAAGAGATGCTTGCATGCCATGTTGTACAGAATGAGAATGTCAAACATCAGTTGGACTGAACTTGTTTCCAAAGCCGTCTAATCTACTTTAGATCGTTGCAACAGCCGTAGAAAACAACAACTGTCAATGTTGTACTTCAAAGTGTAGAGAGGGTAAGGGAAATGGCTCCCAGATCTGTATATATGTGGAAGTTTAAACATATATATGATAATTTAACCACACATTTGTCCTGATTTAGTAACTGTTTGCATAGTGATTTGCAGAATGTTTCCAACTTCTTTGTCATCTTAGCAAGCATACTTTTACTGGCAATAAGAGAATTTTAAACAAAGTTTGGGTTCACTATAGCATTTCCAATACTTAAATGTTCCTTGGTTGTTAATAGAGCTTGGAATTTGCCAGCTTTCTTCATTTTTAAAACAGAGCTTTAGTCTAAAACATTGGAAACTGAATGTAATTTTTAATGTAATACAAGACTGGTGCACCTACTGCAAAACAAGACACAGTAAATAACAGACAAAGAAACAGATTAAAATGCTTGCTAAGATTTCACAAGAGTTTATCTCAAAGCAATTTAATAATTTTCACCAAGAAAAAGATAGAAAAAGAACAGATAATAGAATAATTCAGTGCACTCCTATGATTCTTGTGTCCACGAGAAAAGTAAATTAAAAACAGTTAATTGGTGAAGATTTTGCTAAATTTTTGCTAAGTGGACAATGATGGAAAACCACTTTTGGGGCTAAATGTCTGTGGAGATTCTTAATCATCCAGGTCATGATCATCCCAAATGTACTTTTCCAAATGGAAATTGGACTTTCTTGGGTTTTTTTCTTAAAATTTCACTTCTCATCAAAGAAGCTTTTTCAGTTTGCAGATTATTAAATATGTTACTTAGGGTAGCAAAAAAAGAAAAAAAAAGTCAAATGTAAATTCCAGCCAATCCAGTAAATTCCAGGCTTTAATTACACATATTTTCACTGCTCTGACTGAAAGGTATTCTGGATTAATTTTATCCCAAGTCTAGTCTTACATTTTACTTTGGTGACAAACGAGTTCTGAATTAACCTAAATGATCCAATTCCATTGCTAACACAGTCATCTATGTAAAACCAGTGACAACTTTAACTCTATGCCCCCATGTGCCATTGTCATTCCTTATCTCCTAGTCTAAACAGATTCCTGGAAAAACTATTTATTCTGTGAGCGCTTTTCTAGAATAGTACCTACTGTGTATGGATATCCATAATACCAAATTCACACCAAGATGAGCCATATATAAAGTGTGCACACACAACACACACACCCCTTCCAACAAAAAAAAGCTCCTGTTGACTACAGTGAGCATTTTTTCCTTGAAAATAAGAGAGGGAGAAGTTCACACATGACCAATGTATAATTAGAGATGGCAGCAAATTGTTGATTTTTAGATCAACACACAGTACGATATGAACAGATGATAAAATCTGTTCATGAAGATTTCACAAAAGTTCACCTTTTTATCAGCATTTGAGGAACGCCTTGGATTTTGCTGAATCCTAAATCAAGTCAGGTTGGTTTGGATAAATTATGAGCCAAATTTTAGAGAAAGAGTTCTGAACTCAAGTGGATCTTCCTGAAATGTGGATAACAGTTTGAACACTTCAGGGACTAGAAAAGCTGGAGTCTTTATAAGAAAAAGGAAAACCACAGATTATTACCAAAGTCCACTCTTTCTATTTCTTTTTTCTTTACATGCCAGGAAAATATTGGATGGGGGAATACCAGGTTCCGGCTATCAGGGGCATTTTCTCAAGGCCTCTCCAATCCTACTGCTTGTGGAGAGGGAAACTGTGTTTCATCAGAGCATGTAATAAAGACTTGAAATTTTGGACCTGGTCAACTTAGAACTATGCCACCTATGAACTGATGTATGCTTAGTACACAAAATTGTCTGCTTCAACATCCTACCTGTCAATGACTACCTCAGCTTCAACCACAATAGCACAATGGGCAAGCAATAGATACAAATTCAAAGTAAGCCGCTCCAAACTCGATTGCAGAAAATATGACTTCAGCAACAGAGCGGTCAATGCCTAGAAAGCACTACCACCTGACTCTGTGGTCTGTTCCCCAAACCCCCAAAGTTTTAGACTTAAACTGTCTACCGTGGACCTCACTCCATTCCTAAGAAGGGTGTGTGCATAAGCGCACCAGTATGCCTATCATCCCTGTCCTACTGTTCCCATTTATTTGTACTCATCTATTATGTCTATATCCATAATAGCTGTTTATACTTATATGTTTATATGTTATTTCATACTTATACTTGTTTTCTTATACATGCTTGACAAACTAAAATAAAACAAAATAAAAATAAAATAAATGTAGGCTTACTGTTTGATAAGCTTATGATCGTACGTTATCTTCACTTCTTCAAACTTTGCAATCGGGCTGCACAAAACATTCAAAAGAAGTGCTACACAAAGGGTGTTATTATGAATCAAGAGTCAGTCTCATGTGGCCCCTTCAAAAGCTTACAAAAGCTTACCCAAGTGGCCTGCCTGTGTATATCCACAGGCAACACTTTTGTCCGATACCTCTAGTAAAGTGATAGAGCTGGCTGTGGACACCATTGCTCAGACAGCAGGAAAGAGCCTTTGTAGCATCCACACAACCCTTTTGTGAGGGTGCGATTTCCTTAACACCTCAAGAAACACCATTCCACCAGTCTATGTTGCAAACCACCTCTTTCAAATATTTTGCACAGATCCACATCTTGATGTTTGACTAAAATATTATGCTTTGCCATTTTAATTTGCTGGTTCTGTCCTGCTGGTTCTTCTACAAGCACTTACTATTGTTCCCCCCCCCAAAAAAAAAAACCCAAAACACTTATTAAAATTTATTTGAATAGACAATACCCATTCCTTTCCCACACCCTCCCAAATCAGCCTTAAATATTGTTAGACTTTTATTTGGAATCAAGTAATGTGATCATTTTTTAGTCCCTTTTCTAAGATGCTAATGAGACACAGCAAGAGAGATCTGGTCATTATTATAATTATATACTTCACGGCTATGACTCTCTGTTTTCTCTTTGTCATGTGTGGAGGTTTTATTTAATTTGTGGCATGCAAATTTTATTCCACATACATATAACTACACTACTGTAAGTTGCTCAGCACATGCCTCTAAATCATACTCCAACACTTTATTAATTAGAATTAGTTGCCAAGGCCACCACAGGTCACCCATCACTAAGGTCTGTACTAAGGGTGGGCAAGCGTGCTTCCTTGTAACTTTAGTTGCTTTTAGATCTCTGATGGAGTTTATAATCCCAAATTATAAGCAGCTGTCATACATGAGCCTCAGCAAAACAATGGTGTTATTTCTGAAAAGCATCTATAAAAGACAATACATTATGACAAATAAAGCAACTTAATCTCTGATATTTGGAACAGCCAAATTAAGATATTTGCTCTTCTCTTCGACTCAGCACATTGCTGGAAAAATTAATAGAAGCCGACCAACTTTGTTTTCCAAGCATACATCCAACAAATGAATAATTGAATTGTCTCTTGGCCAGAATTTCCAAATCATTCCTGAAGCTCTTAGCTTACTAACCAATCACTTGTGTAGCCTTTTAACTCATATGTTTTACTCTTCATCTAGTCCTCACAAAGGGAAGGACAAATTCTCCATTAGTTATGTTCAGATTCTGAGGTTGCCCAAATGTCTACATCCAATGAAAATGAATGGTTATTTGGTTGTAACTTCACTTTATAAAATCAAAACAGATAATGAAATTAGAACAGCTGAAAGAATGGAAAGAATTTCTTTTTTTTCATGAAAAGAATTTGCGGGGTCCACTTATTTCAACTACAAGGGCTTCTTCAGCATCATCTTCTTCGCCATGGTCGATGCTGACTACAAGTTCATGTACATCGATGCTTCAGGCAACGGCTCATCTTCAGATGCCCAGGTATACAACGACAGTCACCTCAGGGGTGGGCTGGAATGCAACCTCATGGTGGGCTTCCCAGATCCAGACCCACTGTCCAACGACACGCAAGATGTGCCCTACTTCATCGTGGGGGATGACGCCTTCTCCCTCAGAACCTACCTCATGAAGCCCTACACCTCCAAATACCTCACCCATGAAGAGAGGATCTTCAACTACAGGCTGTCCAGGGCAAGGCGGGTGGTGGAGAATGCCTTTGGCATCCTGGCCAACAGGTTCCAGGTACTTCTCACCACCATGCAGCATCGCCCAGAGACCGTGAGGAGGATCATGGAAGCTTGCTGCATCCTGCACAATCTCATGCACACCCGCTACCCAGTCTTGCAGAACAGGCTCGTGGACCTCCAGCAAGGCAATGGGGACATGGAGCCTGGGGAATGGAGGCAAGGGCGAAACCTGATCGACACTGAGGATGTGCAAGGCCCCAACAGAGCCTCATGTGAGGTGAAGAAGCAGCGCAACCTCCTGAAACACTGGTGCAAGAAAATTCTTTTCTTTTCATCTGCAAATCTCTTTTCATGAAAGCATGACAGGAAATGCGTATATTTTTTTTTCAAGGGATAATGCTTTGGTTATTGTGCACAAGGATAAAAGAGAAAAGTAAAAGCTACAAACATATTGTATGCTTAATCCAAATATAAAGATGAAAGTTGAAGTCTCATATGTGATAGGGTCGAAACAAGGCCTTTGCATATTTGCCAAAATTTCAGCCTTCCCAGGGATACCAGAAGGAAAACAAGTTCATGAACTAATTCTATTTTATTATAAAGCTACTACATTAACAAATCTTATCCCAAAGGTGCTGTTCAGAAGGCAACTGAACTTTCTTGGTTTTTCTTTAAAAAAATTTCACTTCTCTTTCAAGCAGCTTCTTCAGTTCAGAACAGAGGAAGCCTCTTGGATGAGAAGTGAAATGTTTTCAATAGAAAAAAAATAAGGAAGTCCCGTCACCTTTTGGAAAAGCCTTTTGAGACAACTATGTCCTGAATGATTGAGAATCTTCGTAGACGTTAACGAATCTTGCAAGTCTGAAAGTACAAATCTTCCGCTGTCTCTTTTTACATCTGAGAAATTAAGGATGATCCTTTCAGAGTTTCTTTTTCTGCTCATTATACAGCTGTGGGTGACTGCCTTTCTTATCTCAGGGGTCCCCAACCACCGGGCCCCGGAATAGTACCGGTCCGTGGATTATTTTGTACCAGGCCGCAAAGAATAAATAAAATATATTTATATATAAAATATATATATAAATATGTTTTTGCTTCCGGGTGTTTTATTTTGAAAGACAACCACTTCCACCCTTGTCTAACTTCCGCGCCTAACTTTGTGGACCGCATTGCTAAAGCTAAGAAGCCCTTTACTATTGGGGAAGAATTGATTTTGCCGGTCCACAAAAAAGTGTTTCTGCATGAAACCGGTCCCTGGTACAAAAAAGGTTGGGACCACTGTCTTATCTGACTGTTCCTTCGGCAGTATCTTACTCCAGAGTAATTCCATTACAGGAATTGGATGACCCTCCAGGTATTGATGAATAACTACTCCAAGTTTCTCTAGCTAGTATAGCCAACATCCAGAGGTCTATAGGTTCTTCACCATAACACTTATATCATCTGTGATTAAGCTAGGTAAGAATCACTATACTATGTAAAAATCAGGAGGTGGCATCTTTTAACATGCTTTATTAAAAGGCACAAACTTTCATGGGCTATAGCCCACTTGAATGGACAAGCATAAGTCTTTTAATAAAATATTTTAGTGTGAAACCACTCCTCTTGATTTTTGGTTCCCATAGACCAGGGGTGTCAAACTCACAGCCCACGGGCCAAATGTGTCATGTGCTGGTCCCGCCCCTGCCTGATATGACATGTGATGGTGCCGTGGCAATGCAAGTTTGACACTCCTGCCATAAACTAAGATATCTCTGTTCCTATTAGGCTATATATTGTACGCTGTAAATATTTCAACTGATTAAGTTTTTTTTTCTATAGATAAAATGCATTTGAATAAACACAAGCAAAGCATAATATATAATAAAAACCCTGATCCTTTTTTAAAAATATCTTTATGGTAATTTTGATAACAACAAGGCTTCTGGGAATTGTATTTCATCAGGTAGTGTTTTTACTGCCAAATTAAGGGTTCAGGAATAATTAAGAAGCCTTATTTTCTTTGCTTTGAAGACAGACTTATTATGTGTCACTTTTTGACAACAAAAGATAACATTTTATATGGGCAATTGGTGATACCAACATTAGGAATGTTTTAGTTTCCTTCTAAAAGCATCAGTGATGATTTCTGCAAATATGGGAGGCTTCAGCTGAAACAGATAATTTTTCAAGCGACAGTTTTAAAAACACAACCAATAAATAAATAAATAAATAAATAAATAAATAAATAAATAAATAAATAAATAAATAAATAAATAGCTAGCAGCCTTTTTCGCTACACAATGTTTTCAAAAAAAACCACAGAGCAGCATGAAGATTTTCAGTGTGGACCTGCTTAAATTAGGGATTTAAATTGGTCGTTCCTGATATAAATCTTTCAGCTTTTCGTTCAATGCCTCCATTGCATTATGTCCTTTAATGCAATGCCAAAGAAAATAAGAAAAAGGGAAGACAGAACCAGCAACCTCTCGAGCACCACTCAACCTGCCTATTTAGTTCCATCACACAGCTCCGAAGGAAATGTCAATGCACGCCTATAGAGACCACGATACTGCCGTATATCAAAATGACGCCTAATCATTGCACATGCTTGCAGATTCATCAATGTAAGAACTTTTCAGGACAGGAAAAAGGCCAGCCACTCTCATATATCAGTCACTTTTTGCCAAAAAAAAAAAAAAAAGTTTTCTGCAGCTTTATAATTTCCCTGGTCATCTACTCCAATCCCCTGCTCAACAGGAGACATAATACCATTTCAGACAAATGGCTGTCCAATCTGTTTTTAAAAACCTCTAGTGATGAAGCACCCACAATTTTTTAAGGCAAGCTGCTCCACTGGTTACTTGGTTCTCACTATCAGGAAATTTCTCCTTATTTCTAGATCAGATCTCTCTTTCATAAGCTTCTACCCATTACGTCTAAAAAGATCCTCCAGTATTTAATGCCAATAGGAATATGTAGGATTGTCAGCTTTAAATATTACATCCTCGTATAAAAGAGAGAGTGTGCAAAACTCCTGTTTCCCATTTTCCCATTATTTTTATACAGAGTAGCAAACTATCACAAATATCATTCATTTCATAATTAGTACTGGAAACCACATGGAGTTGGAATCTGAGTTAGCGGTAAGAAGGAGATCATTAGGAAATCCCTGGACTGAAAAAATTGAAGGGAAAAAAATCTTACTGAGGAATGATTTTGCCCATTATTGATTGATGACTTGGTAACCAGTGTGAGTTACAAGCTTCCATTGAAAAATACCAGGTGATCACGTCCCCAGCTTTCCAATCAAAATGCAACAGAGTTAGAAGAATTTGGAGGGCATGGACTAAATCACGAAAATTATATCAAACAAACCACAAAGCACCAAAACAATTGTGTTGCCTCACTGAAGGTCTTCACTGAAAAAATCTATATACTATACACACCTAGACATGGGGAAAGAGTTGAAAAGATGCCTCCTAAGTAGACATATTTTCATGGTAAATATATCATAGCCAAAGTATAAATCCAACGTATTTGTCCCCAAGTTAAACCCTTTGGAGAGCTGTTAATTTCTGGAGGGAAAACCAAGAATGCTCTTAACTCACTCATTGAAATGAATGGTATTTAGACTTGTTTAAATTTAGGTGGTTTATGTTTGCCTGCAAGAGTTTGTCTAAACTATTTTCTGTTGTTAAGAACTCTGCAGTGTATTGAGTTCTTTTAGGTAGCAATAGGCTCAGCGAAAGTCATATAATTCCAGACATAATTTACACACAAACACAACCCATTTGCTTCCTCTTCCATCTGAGAGTAACCACTGAGACAGCAAGATTCCCATATAAAAGCAATAGAGAAAGGCAGATGGACAAGCAGATAAATATTAATAGTTGATTAAAAGCAGGGCAGTAGAAAACCATGCGGTAACTATTGGTACACATAATGAATCTGAACACTCCTTCCTTAAACACAAGTCCCATCAGACCCAAGCATTTCTTCTAAAATTGCAACTACAAAACAAGCTGCAAAATGATTTGATGATCCTTCTGTTCAAAGCAATAAAATACCCCTCTGAATGCTCAATATTTTTTTTTAAAGTATCCCCTTCCCCTTGGATACACCTGAAATGATTCTCTAGATTACAGCCATATTACCTAAATATAAAACACAGCTTTAACAAAATTGGTATCACGTTCCTTGGACAGAATCTAGCTGTTTGAATTTCTAATCCAATATGGTTTTGTTCTATAATTCCAGCAACATGACGTAGCTTTCTCTTCCACTCTGAATAATTAGGAATAACAGCAGGGGTCTGCTTTTCAAAAATAGCCTTGATCTTGGATACCTTCAATTTTCAGCAACTCGACTAAAAATATTTTCCATGGATTATTTTGCCTTAAACCCTAGAGGTAAAGGGGGGGGGAGCCAAATTTCACTTGAACTAGTGGATCTTTTTAAATTTGTTGACTTAAACATGAAACAGGAAAGATGGATTTGAAATAAACAGAGATGCACTTACATGGTTACCTACATATCCAGTCACCCAGCTGTGGCCATGCTAAGGTTAAGGTTATTAATGTTTGCTTCTACAACACAGATAGTTACTTTTCTCAGAAGTCTAAGCACAATGGGTAACAAAGTAGAGTTTATTGTGTTAATCTCTGTTTACCACATGCTATTTTTCCTTAGTTTAAAGTCTACGGCAGACTATCAAGGGGAGTATAAAATATTAGGACCCCATTCTGAAATCATTAGGGATATTCTGGAATCATTTTCTTGATGTGTCCTGCAAGTGTTCCAATATAGCGATCAAACAATGCATTTTTGGTCTGGTCCCAGCTGACTTGAACAAATACAGACCTAAAAAGACTAATTTTTCATACAGCACTTTTTAAAAACTTACTTTAAGCAAAGTAAAATTGCAGTCTTGCAAGCACCCTGTCTAGAAATAAGCTCCATTGAACGGAGTTGAAACTTGCTTCTAAACAAGTGTGTAGAAGAATCTCCTTAGCAAGCTCCAACCTGAGATGGAAAGATAAGTAGTTTACTAATTACTTTCTTCAAAGCTTTTTCCAAGAGAGCCATTTGGTTATTCAGCCAGCCCAGAAGCTGATTATAAAATCCAACAAAGCTTTTGGCTACTAGACCTCTCAGCTTTGTAAACCCACCGTTAGATGTTTGCTATTCAGACAGCAGAGTACTATAACTTGGAAATGATAGTACATTTTTCTTACCTGAATGAAAGATACGTTATTAGCTTTAATGTGGATCACAGGGGGGGGAAAATGAAAAAAGACACTTCATATCCTGTACCTAACTCAACCTATTCTTATCATTCTAGCAGTACTTTGAGGGGTATTATTTTTCCCACTGAAATTGAGGAAATGGACAGATAGCATCAATTCATGCCAATTTGCCTATCAAGCCCCCACCAGATCAAAAAATGGACTTATGACTAAAGTGTGGTTCTTCCCCCAGCATTGTAGGTTTTATAAGTTCTGTTTTCTGTGCCCGTATCCAGAAACTCTCAGTCTTGGTGTTTCAACTAGGTCTTTCACAAAACTGGAAGACTTGTAGTTTTCATTACTCTACTCTCTCCTGAAGTTACCCATTGTTACAGAAATATTTTATATATGAACTGATGGCTTTTTCTTTTTCAACAAATACAGCTTATCAAAGAATTTTATTGTAGCAAATTTAGCCCCTCGGATTTTATTTTTAATAAAAAAGATGTGTTTGATTTTTCAGTTTTTCTGTTCTAAAAGCATAGTGTTAATGCAAGAAACTTATAAGTGGGAATAGAGGCATTGTTAAAATGTACTTCCGGTCCTTCTGTTTTTTATTGTAAGTCTAATTTTAGCCAACTCTATCCAGGAATTTGCCAGGAATTGGCAAAGCAGGTACTTTAACACTAGCAAATAAGGTTAAAGCATTTTGTTAAGAAAGGCTGCTTAAACTTGAGCATTCTTTTGGTTCTTCCTGTTTATAAAATCCCTATCAATTTAGTCCAGTCCTTTCATATCAGATTTATATCATATATCCAAAGACTCCTGTGAGATATTTGACACACATATTTAACCCCAAAGTAATCTTCAGAGAAGGGTAGAAAGGAGTGATTGGGGACAAATTTATTTTCATTTAAGGAAAATTTGTGTTTGTTAAGAAAAAGTGAAGATCTGTTTAAAACTCTGATAGATTTGATGGACCAGTTCCATTACAAACAGACTAGTGATTTGAGATTCACATGGCACGTAAACAATTCCATTTGTCATCTTACTTTTCTGAAAATATAGCCAGTTTGGCTCTCAACATGGCTGCAAAATAAAGGCACTATCTGTCCTGTTAAGAAGATGATATTGTGGTATCTTCTCTAGACTGAAAGCAACATTTCATTACATCTTACAATTTGGAGCAAGTTGCAACTAAGCTCCAGATAGTGCTGAGAACTTAAATATCCTGACTCTTAGGACTTTTCTCACATCCCAGTAATGCAGGATATCTCAACACATATCAAGCCTGCTCTACAAATTCAGTTTCCTAACTTCCTGACAAATTATTGCTTTTAGATAGAAATAATTTGAGGGCATCAGTCTAATTCTGGCAAGTCTAACATAAGTATAAATCTGCTCCCACGTGCGGAAGTTTTTAGCATCACAAAACATCAACAGAACAGTAAATAAAAATAAATACTGAACACCGAATGCATTTTTAAAGCAGTCAGTGACACTATAACCCTGAAGACATAGACAAAATAGGAATATATATCTGTAAATATTTCTTGCAGTAAGGAAAACCACTGAATGATATCTCAAATGATGGAGGAACTGGTTTTTTTAAAAAATTAAGTTATTTCAGACCAGCTAACTGAAAGAGATAGATCAAATGGCAGCAAAGACATATTTTCAATCATCTGGAGGCATTTCACTTGCAAATTATTGGGTTGGTAGGGGAAACCTGTCATCTTAAATATTATAAGGAGACACACAAACAAGCAAACACAACATTAGGAAGAAGAAAACAAAAGCTTAGATGATACGTTTGCTGAAAGTGTTCATCTGCGCTTCCCCCACTTTTTAATTTTAATTTTAAAGAAATGAGTCCCATCTCAAATTCTCCAAACTGAAAAGAAGGGCTGCCCACTACAGAGGCTAACATGAACTTCAGGTGTTCAGAAGAAGTAGGTACTACCTTTTTTGTTTTAGGGTAGCTATCCCCTTTGATCAAAGACCTGAGATAATGATGCTACGGCTGTTGTTCGCAGAAGTGCGGTTGCTGTTGCCAATTTGCAAGCTGGAGAGCTCTCTCTTCCCCAGGAAATGAAGAAGTTAATTCTTAGGGCGCATCAGGCTGGCGATTGTCAAAGAGCAAACATGTCAGTGCCACCATTACCAGCAGACTGGCCAAGCGTTTAAGGGTAGAATCTGGAGACATTCACTCTCTACCATCAAAAATGACATCATAACTAAAACAGCCTTCAGCCCAGAGACCCCACATAACAACACTCTAGCTGGATTCACACTTTGGCTCAATTGCATCCCAGGCACGCATGCACACATACACACACCCGCATGCACCCCGATTCCCTCTGCACTCGTGGACAGGCAGTTTTAAATACCCTACTTTTCAGACAGGGCGGGCGGCAGATTGGCTTTAAAAATCACATTTCCATCCCAGCACTTTGTAAACAACTCCACAGGGCAGAAATTCAAAAGCAGCTATTTGCAAATGCCCACGATTAATAATCTTTTAACTCTTGCTTCATCTAGGAAGATGGAAGTGGGGAGGGTGAAAGGCAAGCAATTAGAAAACAACTGCTTGGATGTTGTTGTTGTTGTTGTTGTTGTTGTTTTGAAATCACTCTCCTTTTGGCTTTTTGTCCGAATTTAGGTGTTCTCCTAAAAGAAGAATAAACACCTCTTTATTTGGATCTACTAAAATCCAAATAACAATTCTGCAGGCAGACCTGGGAGACCCTGGGAGACTGGAAGGAGGGCAAGGTTTTCCCAGAAAATCCTCCCACGTCCCCCAGCGACCACTGATTTAAGCACACAGCCTCTACACCCACATCCTAACGGTCCAATAGGTTCACAACAGGTAAAGGCATCATAGCGAGGGAGACCCAAATTAATTTGCATCCAGGAAAGAAGCAAGCAAGCAAGCAAAGCAGAGCAAAAAGCCAACATTCCTCGCTCCCTTGAAGCCTGGGGTCCCTCCAAAGGATACCAACAGCAGCTCCGGGCCCCAGCTTCCCTTCGCAACCACGCATATTTTTTTTATTTTATTTTTTTTGCAGATCACTTACTTTTCAATTAGGTCTGCCCCCTGAATCATCGCGGAAGACGGGAGGAGCTGAGTTTGAGAGACCTCTAGAGATTCAGGCTGGAGTTGGCTTTGCCAGCAAGTTTCTTTCGCGCGTGGGAAGGGAGGGGAAGAATCCAAATTATGCAGTTTCGGCTCCCTAATCGGTAGCGAATAATTCAAGGGAAATGGGCGGTCAGGTTAAAAAAAAGTAGAGATCCAGCTCCCTGCACGGGACAGATTGGTGAAGCCAACCGAGTCACCCGAACGGATTGGCGCCTTCGTGGAGCATCTTGAAGTTAATTACAGCTGCACATGTCCTTCGACACCGGTTTGACTTTGCCCCTTCCCCCGCCTTTTTTTTCCTCCTTTTTTCTTTTTGAAAAAAGCCTCCCTTATTTAGGTTTACTATTTCAACCTCAAATCAGGATGGAGTTGA
>BLBF01018598.1:0-11067 GCA_015471245.1 Laticauda colubrina
TCTTTCTTTCTTTCTTTCTTTCTTTCTTTCTTTCTTTCTTTCTTTCTCATTCTCTCTCCCTCTCTTTCCCCCTCCCTCTCTTTCTCTCCCCTCCCTCCCTCTCTCCCTCTCTTTCTTTTTCTTTCCATCCCTTCCTTGCATCCCCTCTTTCTTCCTTTCACTTCCTTTTGTTCTCCCTTTTTCTTTCTTTCTTGCTCTTTCTTTCTCTCCCTTCCTCTTTCTTTCTTCCTCTTTCTTTCTTTTCTCGCTTTCTCTCTCTTCCTCTTTCTTGCCCTTCCTTCCTTCTTTCCTTCTCTCTCTCTCTCTCTCTCTCTCTCTCTCTCTCTCTCTCTCTCTCTCTCACACACACACACACACACACACACACACACACACACACACACCAGTGGGTGGTTGGAGAAGAAGAAAGCAAGCCGCCATCCCTTTCAGAGCTCCTCTGCTGACACTTGCTTCTCCTGGGCGGCAGAGGCTCTCTGAAAGGGAGGGCAGAAACTCCCGGGACTGCTTTCAGTGTGCGGCGGTGACACACCCTTGCCCCACCCCGATCCTACCATAGGAAATGGGTGGCCTCTGGCATGTGGCAGCAGCAACAGTGGCAAGGGGCTTTGAGCAACCCCACCCTACCCCGATCCTCCCAAAAGAAACAGACCTCCGCATGTGGCAGTGGCCAGGGGTGGCTGCTCAAGCATGAGGAGGTACTTTAGGAGGGCCGGGGGAGGGGCTGTTCAAAGCCCGCAGCTCGCTGCGCCACAGCCACCATTTGGTAAGAAGAGCTGGCCAGCCAGCTGAGGTCGGGAATGGGTGGGGCTGATAGGTAGGCTGGGCAAGGCCTGGGGAACCCCCAGAGAAGGCAGTGGGAGGCCCAGGAACCCCCAGAGAAGGCAGCAGGAGGCCCTGTGAGCCCCAGAGATGGATCCGGCAGGCCCAGGGAGCCCTGGAGGAGGCAGTGGAGGCCCAGGAAGCCCCAAAGATGGCTCCGGGGGGGGGCTCTGATGGGCAACCAGAATCAGGCTGCAGGCATGTCATGCATGCGCATGATGTTGCGCATGCGCAATAACAAAAACCGGTTCCAGAAGCGGAGGAGCAGGCAGAGAGGGCTGGGGCCAGCCAGGGGTCCATTTTACTGGTTCTCCGAACTACTGGGACCATAACAACCAGTTCTATAGAACCAGTCCGAACCGGTAGAGTCCCACCCATGAGTATAAGCAATACAGAACAATAATAAGGGAAAATAAATGACACAACTATCTACAAAAAAAAATAATGAAATGACACAGTTCAGTTGAATTTTTTTTTAAATGACAATGAACTAACACCCCCCCCTCAAGCTTTGCAAAATTTCATCTTAAAAATTTTTGAGGGCATTTAAAGGGAAATTGTGAGTCTGAATTCCAAGGGAAAGATAGTCCATAAGGCTTGGCAGTGACTGAGAAACAAGAGATGTGTGTTTTGTTTCCCTTGTCCCATGTTAGTGGAGCACCTCTAAAAGCTTCCCAGGGGAAGTGCTGCCAGATGGAGTTTCTGCAGGGTTTTGGGAATCTTATTTTAATCAAAGGAGCTTCCTTTTGGATAGGTATGAATAGGATTATGCAATTAATGTGCATGGGATTGCCATCTAAACTTGAATGAAAATCAAGTTTTAAAATTAAGTTTTAATTATAATTAGAATGCAATCATTGTTACATTTCTTCTAAAGCAATAAGATCAAACCTAATACGGTCAAATATTAATTGCTGCATATGTTCTTTTCTTTCCTCTCTATGTGTAAAGACATACCCATTTTTTTTTCTTATTTGAATGACATATTGGAAGCATCTGATGATTACATGACTTCATTTCCATGTCAGTTTTTTTCTTAAGCCTTCAGATGTGATTTGAACAGGGAAAAGGTGAATATATTTTTTAGGTATATGTATTCATGTAAGGCACACTTAGGCATTTGAAATCTTTATAATTCCTTATAGCGCTGTCATGCTGCAAAAAACCCCACACTCATTAAATTGGAGACAATGCTGAAGGATGAGATTTCTGAATGAAAAAGAATACTGTTGCTAAATTCAGGTAGTTCTCGACTTACAACTATTTGTTTATCAACCATTTAAAGTTACAACAGCACTGAAAAAAAAAGTGACTCATGACTGCTTGTGCTTGTTACAGCATGCCCGTGGTCCTGTGAACAAAATTCAGTTGCTTGGCATTTGACTCATATTTATGATGGTTGCAGTGGGGCCATTTTGTGATCTTTTGACAAAACAAGCAAAGTCAATGGGGAAGCCAGATTCATTTAACAACTGTATTACCATGTGGGTAATACATGGGATAAGTCTGCCTACCAAGATGAGGTGGACCAGTTGCTTTCGTGGTGTGGAGACAATAACTTGGTTCTCAATACCAGTAAGACCAAGAAGCTAAAAGTAGACTATAGAAGGAACAGATCAGACATCCAGCCCTTGCTTATCAATGGAGACCGAGTAGAGCAAGTGGCCAGTTTTAAGTTTCTGAGAATTGCCATAAAAGAGGACCTGACCTGGGGTGCTCACATTGCAGCACTGATCGAAAGAGCCCAGCAGAAATTATATTACCTGAACAACTGAATGAAAAACTGATGGTGAGCTTCTACTGCTGCACCATAGAGAGCATTTTAACACACTGCACCTCTGTATGTTTTGCCAGTTGCACAGGGACAGATAGGAAAGCACTCCAGAGGGTTAACGTCATTGCCCAGAAGATCATGGGTTGCTCTCTCCCCTCTTTGGAAGAGCTTTATAGCTCCTGCTGCCTTCAGAAAGTTCAAAATATTCTCAAAGATCCATCTCATCCTGGGAATCCTTTTTTTTTTAACTATTACCATCTGGCAGAATAATAATAACTATTACCATCTGTACAGAATAATAAAGACAAGGACAAATAGGCTGAAAAAGAGCTTCTATCCCAGGGCAGTAGCTCTGTTGAATTCTGCTGTATAGGGCAGTGTTGGTGTGGTGTCTTCAATTCAATGTGTGGAATATGAAGGATGTGTATTTGTGTTTATTTTCATGGTCATGATGTGCACTGAAGATGGTGTTTGATTTCGTTCTACAAGATGCAGTGATAATAAAGTAAATTATTGAAGACAATACTGAAGGATGAGATTTCTGAATGAAAAAGAATACTGTTGCTAAATTAAAGTAGTTCTCGACTTACAACCATTTGTTTGTCAACCATTCAAAGTTTCAACTGAAAAAAGTGACTTATGAATGTTTGTCATTGTTACAGCATACCCGTGGTCACATGAACAAAATTCAGATGCTTGGCAATTGACTTATATTTATAATGGTTGCAATGTCCTGGGGCCATTTTGTGATCTTCTGACAAGCAAAGTCAATGGGGAAGGCAGATTCATCTATTACCATCTTCAGAACAGCAGTGGTTCACCTAACAACTGTAGCAAGAAAGGTTGCAAAATGGGGCAAGACTCACTTCACAACTGTCTTGCTTAGCAATGAAAATTTTAGGCTTAGTTGTGGTCGTAAGTTGAGGACTATCTAGTAGCACTCATCATTTCTTAGCTTGTCCTTGTGTCTGTATCTGTAGTTGATCTTAAACTGGAATGTAATTTTGTCGGTGACTGATTAGAAGCAGTATGTTTTCTTCCCAGTTGACAGGAACCATGTACAACAGATTTACTGTAAAATGATTTCTTTTACAGTTTATTGCACTTGGAAATAAGAAATCAAACAACGCCAGTTCATTACTTGGATATTACAATTATGTTTCAAACAAGTGAGCTGAAAAGGAGGAAAATATCAGTTTGAAAGAAGAACCAGAGGTGAACTTTAGAAATGTATTGTATGCAGAACGATGACATATAAGAGTGAATTGTTCAGTGGTGGAAAAAGAAAAATCAGGACTTGTTCAGAAGACTGCAACTGAATGATGGCAAATGAAGGAAATTGCTGGTTGTCTCTTTTTCATCTCATTATAGACTGCAACACTTATAAAAGTGGAATAAATTTACATAACTTCTTTTAGGAGGAACATTAGTGTCATGCCCCTGTTGGAGACTGACTCTGAGGGAGAGGAGGAACAGCCGACAGGGAGTGGAAGTGTGGCTCCAAAGGTTGTGGAGGAGGCTGGGCAGTCAGAGGAAGACCAGGCCCATCCCCTCTCTATCCTTAGGCACGCAGGGAGGAAAGGATAAGGGAGGGATATGAATGGCGTGGTCTACAGGGAAGGAAAGGGCCTTAATCCCCTTCATGCGCTGCAGCTGTGAGAACTGGTTAAAAGGACAGACATGCATACAGGCCAGTGCTGGAAACAAAGTGTGGAAATATCTCTAGTCTATTGTTCCTCTCTGAGTTTGGCGTCCTTCCCAGTGTGTGTTCTGATATCTATGGACGTCTTCAAGCCCTTATCTCGCCTGGTTCCCTTAATTGCTTCAGTGTGGTGTGTGTTGTTTTTACTCTTTATAATTTGTAGGCATTTTTAGTTTAAATGGCATTTCCTCCTTTTCGTAACTGCTTGTGGGAGAGTTTTTGGTCTCCAGCCAAGGATATTTGGAGCTTTGAAGCAAAGTGAAGGAGTAGAAGGGGCTTCACCTGTTTTTGTGACTGTGTTTATTTTGTATCCCGCCCTGGGTCATCACAGCAACAATTATTCAGAATGTAAAATCAATGCTGCCAATAGGATTGGAATCATATATTAGCTATGATAACAGTATGTTCTTACATGTGCAGGCTCCTATTCATGAGTGTACCCAGATGTTATTAGGTAGAGACATATAGCAATAGCACTTAGACTTATATACCGCTTTATAGTGCTTTACAGCCCTCTCTAAGCGGTTTACAGAATCAGCATATTGCCCTCAACAATTTGGGTCCTCATTTTCCCCACCTTGGAAGGATGGAAGGCTGAGTCAACCTTGAACCTGGTGAGGTTCGATCTGCCAAATTGTAGGCAGCTGGCTATAAGCAGAAGTAGCCTGCTCTTATAAGAAATGATGTGTTTTAGATGTTTTAGGAAATGCTTCAAGAGTGGGGAAAAACCCTCATGTTTTGTTTTCTCACATGGTGCATTATATTTGATACATGTGCTAAATTTGTATCCCATGGCAGTCTAATGATGATTTTGATATAAATCAATATTAGTAAATTCCAAGCTAAATCTCTCTGGGATCTATAATAAACCCCACCATTTTAAAAATAAAAAGTAAAAAGATAACAAAAGTTTTTGGCAGATTTTAGCTGAAGCTATTGCCAGTAAACTATTTAATAGTTTATCCCAGAAAAATATAAAATGAAAGCAAAGAGCAAATTGTAAGATGTCTTATTATTATATCATTGTCATTACCTATATCGTAGCAATAAACAAAGAGAAACCTAACTTTAATAAACTAATTGAAAACTATTTTGTTATTTATGACTGCAAAAATATATCTTTGCAGTGATTTACATCTTTTGTGTCATATTATGACACAGATGACACAAATGTTTCTGTTAAACTGATGTACATTGACAGAAAATAATACAGTGTAGGATATTAGAATATTTATGTAAATATGGTACTAACATGATATAAATTGCTATGGAAACTTGGTCTAATGTATGTGAAAACACTGTATTGTGGCTTCACTTTGTATTAATCATAAATGAATAAAGCATTTTAATTATAAATATTTTATTTATTGTTAATCAATGTGTAATATAGACGCCTTGAAAGAAATCTTCTATGGAGGCCTTTGAGTAGGAAAAGAATGTGTTCTGTTGCCTTGCTAATAGTAAATCTAATTCCATTCTCTGTAATGGGTTTATCTTGTAGGGAAAGTTTAGATTACATTAGCCCCAGTGTAGAGTTTTGCTAGAAATTGAAACCTTCTTCAGTTATCTAGGCCTTCCACCGATTCTATCAGTTATGCTAATTATTGGTCGCTTAATATTTAAATAGTTGCTTTTTAGTGTTTTTATTATTTTACCATATTATTCTGTATTTTCCTATACTTATTATAAGCTTCATTAACAAAAATGCAACATAAAATTGTGACTAACAAAGGCACAATTATAAAAATGCATTTAAATCACCTAATTACTGAGTACATTTTCCTGCTCTACGGGTTTTTGCATGTGGAGTTAAGCCCTTGTAGGAAGAATGGCTTTCATGAGCTTCTTGACTGACATAGCTGAAGTGGCTTTATAGAGGTTTGCAGATTGGAATTGTCATGCGCCATTCTCAAGAAGGAACTCTCAGCAAATAATAGAGATACTTTTGCAAATGTTTGGATGAGTTAGAGCAAGAGATGAGAGATAAAGAAAAAATGAATGCCTTCATCCAGAGCTTTTGAACCAGCAATATTTGTAACAGTTTTATGTTTTCTCTCATCTTGGACTGCAAAGCAGTCCAACTATTCTACAGCCGAATCCAGTTAATCAAATGTAACCCATTGGCACTATAATTCATCTCCCAAAGAGAATTTGCTTTGATTGCTCCAAACAATGACAAATAGAATTTGCTTCAGCCATGTTAGTCTTCCTGACAAAGTATGAAAATGCCAAGTTTCTGGGAGTGTTTGCGACAGAGATTTTCTCAAACAATTATAGACACTTGGTAGTTGCTAAACCTGTTAATTTCTTCCCCACAGTGCAGTGGATTTATTGGTTGTGATTTTCTGCAATAATCCCACTGTCTTGTATCCAACCACAATTGATGTTCTTTCTGAGACCACTAAGCTTCCTTCTTTTCTGTCCTTAAACTTCCTTCCTCCCTCCCTCTGGTATTGCATTATTCCAGTAAAAGTTTGTGGGGGACAAGAGGCTAGCCAGGTGGAACTCTCTTGTGGAATACCATATGAAATGGTTTGCTCCCTTCTTATATTCAATAATTTCATGAGATGTCTGTCAGTCCTGTGAGGTTAGGCTGGAGATGCCAAAGATGACTTGGCCCAATTTTTGGAAGCCATGGGGGCATAGATGGGATGAAACAAGCTGATACGATGAAGTAACTTCCAAGCCTTCTGTCTAGAATAATTTGTTTTCCTGTCCCAGTTGTACACCTGTCGAGCAGATTCATGACATGGAAGCCTGATTTTACAGCCAGTTCTAGATGTAAAGAAGGCTGGACCTATGCCAGACTTTGGCTGGTACACAGTTGTAGCTCCATACCGACAAGAATAGGGGAACCTGGCAACAGTAACTTGTACCATTAACACTGCTGATGTTCTTTATATGGGTCTGTCTTTGAAAACTATTTGGAAACTGCAGTTGCTATTTGGAGGAAGCTTTGTTGTGAACAGAACTTCATTGGCTTCTAGGAAGTTTCTCAGTTATGAGCTTTGATTTTAAACATTAAAACCTCCCATAGCCAGACTGACAGGTAGTTACAATTCTCCCTTTTTTAGGCAGAACCAACCTATGCTTGTTCTGGTTAATCCCCCGCCCCCTGTATGAGGTTCATGGGGGCATGGAGGGGCATTTCTATTTGATCCAAGAGGCTAGATGGCAGCAATGAAGGCATCTTTTGTTATACCACAAACATTCGAACATTGTTGTAATCAAATACTGTGTTACTAAGTGGTTATTTAGATATCTTAATTATTTTTGCTATTCTATTTATTTATCATTCTAATCGTAATCTGGTTCAGTATTTTTATCTTAATTTTTTTTGCTCTACTATTTTATTTATCATTCTAATTACAGTTTGGCTTTTGTGTTTGGCATTGTAACATTCTATAAAATGTGAGGGTGATATATAAATCATTAAGCATCTTAATCTCTGTTGAGGAATTTAGATGGGTTGGTCCTTTTGAGTCAAGATTATATGAAAACAAAACAAAGCCAATGCCCACCTAGTCCCAATATCTAGAGAAGAAATGGGCAAGGACTTGTCACACACTTGACTTTGATAGTTTGTGGCCCTTCAAAGAAAGAACAAAAAGGAGTCATGCAAATACTTTAAAATAAAAGTCAGCTTTTCTCCATGTTTGATGTCTCCTACTGATGGAGTGGACTCCACTGTCAGTCATTCCTCTATCAGGCGTGGGTGGTAAATAGCTCCTTTCTTTTCCATTATGAAGAACAGCATGACAATTCATGCTTTCCTTCTTGGCACTCATTTCAGAGCAGCAAACTGTGTCACATGCCTTTATTGAAATAGCCAGGAGATCCTATGGGATGCCCTGGAAACTGAGAAAATAAATTACTCTTCTGCCATTGAATGGTTGCTGGGGAGCATCTGATGCTTCCCAATTTACACAACACACAGTAAAATGGCTGCTTGAAGTCTGGCCTGGCTCTGTTTTTCAGTGTATATGCATCAACGTGCCCATATAATAATAGCTTGCATGTGCCAGAATAAGGAAAATATTGGAGATGAGGCTATGTACACAGGTGTACCCAGTACACCTTTCAACATTTTTTAAAAAACAATGATTGAATGGTGTTTGTAATCCATAGAGATGGCTAACTGAAGTCACATTTTGCATATATATTGTTTTGTTAGCCTCCTCATGAATAGTCATGGTTTGTGAATTATCCAGCAGAGTTTTCTTTTTGTTATGGCCCCAATTATTTATAAACATATTTATCTCAGAGGCAGTGATATATGATGAGCAAGAGGCCATTGAAAAGCATGGTCTTCAATAGGTTAACACTAGCAGTTTTATAAAATACATATTTTTAATTTCCATATGTGGCTTGGACTTTCAGGTTTTTTTCATAATATGTTGGTATTTATGATCACAATGGGAGTTAAGCTTACATGTATTTTATTTCTCTCTCGCTTTCGCAGTACTGAGTTCCCTGTATAAAGCTTATATGACTCTTAGTCCACTCATTTTCCATTGTTGTTGCAGTTATGGGGATAAAAATGAGGGGAGCAGTATAGAAATGGCAGGATTCAAACACAATAATATAATAAATATAATGTACTAAATAATTAACAGCTGCTGCTTTCATTTTATCTCTAATGAAAGGAGATTTTCATCACTATTATTTGAACATGTCTTACTTATGGTGATAAAAGGGAGGGGAAAGAGTTCTACAGTTTTTGGAGAAAAGTGTGTACAATTGCAGTAACATAAATAAATAAATGCAATGCAATAATTTGAGAAGAGTGTATAAAATATGCAATACAAGGCAAGATAATTTAGAAATAGCCCTTGGAAGGGGTCATTTTGTACTGTTGCCGTTTTTTTGACGATTGTCAGCAATATTTTATGCATGGGCCTTTTGATATGAAGTTAAACAGCTAATAAACTCTGCTAGTTTAGCCAATTTTCTACTTCATTTTTAATCTAGGGAGGATTAATATAAATTACAATAATTCTTATATTTTTAGGCCTATTTTGAGTAAGGGTTGTTTATTGCCAGAGTGAAACAAAGGGATCAAAGTAATGGTAGTGCATCACCAATGTTTTGGCATAATAGTTGCTAATATTTATTTATTTTATTTATTTTTATTAAACAAATGCATATGGCTATCCAATACACACACAGTGACTCTGGGCAGAATACATCAGTAAGAAGCCACAATTGAAAACTCCAACTCTCCCTTCTCCCTGCAGTTTAATAACTGAAACTTTATTTGCTTTTGTAATGACAAAGTGATAGTGATGATATTCCACGAGAGGGGGAAATCACAGGGTCCCACTCAGAGAAAGAAGGTTTTCTGATTGAAGTATATGATATGGAGCAGAGAGATGCTGATGACCATTTCCTTTACTCACAAAAAAATTAAAACATATTTGCCGCTTGGGTAAAATAACGGTGAAATTCCACCTTATGGAATTCCAGAAAGAAATGTATTTGTTTAATTGTAGGATTTATATATATTTATATAACTGCCCATCTTGACTCTAGGCAGCTGTCAGCCCACAAGACCAGAAAGGAAGCATAACAAGATGAGCTAATTCTACTTTATTGTAAGACTACATTAACAAAATCTTTCAAGTCTGAAAATACAAATCTCCCACCTTCTCTTTTAACTTAGGGTGGAACTTTTCTAAGTTTCTTTCTCTGTCCATTATTCAGCTGGGGCTTCCCTTTTTATCTCAATGTTCCCTAGGCAGCATATCTTCCCTTGTTCCCCAAAATCATTCCCACATAACATTGCTATATAGTAGCTTACAAGGATTAAATTTGTAAGAGTGAGAACATAACAACATCCACCATCCTCCCCAGTTTGTCTCCTCACTCAGCACTGATTGCAAGTGAAAATCATAGTTCATGGTGCAATCTTTTTGGCACAAACACATGTATCCACGTATTTAGTTTCTGATACTTTACAGATGGTAGTAAAAAGTATATGGATGCTGGTATGTAGAAATTGCATTTGACTCAAATGAATTTGTTTACTACACCTGTTTCTAGGCTACCACAATTAATGAAGGGTCAGTAGCTTATGTAAAAGAGATACAAGGTAATTCACGTGCAGTAAGAATTAAAGAACTCCAGAGAAGATCAACAATAATTGAGAGGACAGTAGTCACATGAAGAGAAAAATTATTGAAACAGTTTGGTCTTCAAGAGCTTTGGAAAACTATCAAAGATGGAATCAGTCTGATTTTCATGGAGGGGAAGGCCCGAATAGAAGGAAACTTCTTCCCCTCCAAAGGAAGACTAGGCAGGTAGAAATGTAAAAGGAATCCTGTGGTGTCTATCTATCTGTCTATTTATTTATATCTCTCCTTTATTATTTTTATAAATCTCTCAAGGTGGCAAATGTACCAAATATTCCTTCCTTCTCCTATTTCCCCCACAACAATCACCCACGAGGTAGGTTGGGCAGACAGAGGGACTGGTTCAAAATCATCCAGCTGGCTTTCACATCTAATGCAGGACGAAAACTTAACCATCTACCAGTTTCTAGCTTGATACTTTCATTATTAAACCAAACTGCATAGTTGCATTCCCATCTTATCAACCTAAGTGGACCATTCCAGCTGAAACCCATTCTGGGGAGTTCCTGTCTACAATACAGGTGGGCATGGCCCTTGTCGTATGTAGGTATGGATTTATATATTTGTGTGACTCATTAAAAATAATCAAATTTCCCCCCCAGAACTTGTGGCTGCTGTGCAGAAGCTACTGCTCCAGGGAA
>BLBF01018600.1:0-33945 GCA_015471245.1 Laticauda colubrina
AATGCCTATTTCCGGCCTTCCTTGGAAAAGAGCCTCACAGGTGGAATCGGCTCTCCAGCTGCGAGTGGCAACTCGCTCATGCATGCGCTCTTCCTCCGAAGTTGCTGCTCCTGGCTTTCTGCAGGGCTTCTTCGGGGTGGGAAAGAGGGGGGGCATCTCTGCAGGGGGTGGGGCCAGGATTGGGCTCCTTTCCTTTCCTTTCCCCGCCTTTGAACTGCTCGGGTGGGGACCCTGGAGCGATGGTGGGACTTTGTGCTCATGCAAGGCCGGGTTCCTTTTGCGGGGGTCCTCGAGGCTGCTGGGGGGAACCAAAGGGCCTTTCGGGGTTCCCCCTTTGGGCGGGGGTGTGTGGAGGAGTGTGAAAGGCGAAGGGAAAAGGGCCTGGGTGCCCCTCCCCATGGGAACGGAGCGGCGGATTTTCCCACGCCTGGCAAAGTTCCCTCCTGTGGGGAAGGGGAGAAATCCTGGGATGTATAGAATATATGCTATCTGTTTAGACTCTATAGGGTGGGTAGAATGTCTATTGGAGGTTGGACTTCTCTCTCTCTCTCTCTCTCTCACACACACACACACACACACACAAACGTGTGATTTGATTATTGTTTCCTTATATCATGTATCCACTATATATATTTTGATTATTACTATTATTAATCACTTACTAGACTACTAATATTACATCATTTTACGTGAGCAAATCTTCATTTTTACTAAATCTACTTTACAATGTTAATTTCATCATCACCAATCTATTCTATAAGAATAAATCCTAACTTTACCTTACCTCTGTAATTCTATTATACTTAAATTATAAAGTATTACAAAATATTTCATGAATGAAAAAGCAAACCAGAAACAAACATCAATAAATACAGCAATATAACAGAAAAATTACTTAAATTTCTTTGTATTGACTTATTTCTAATTTTTAAAATTATATCAACGTGTTTATAATTATCAACCTTCTGTATTTAATTCATACCTAGCAATGATCATTCTCCACCTAATTACTTCCTCTTATCTCTATCCATTCTGTACAGTCATTTTTTAATTTCATTTTCATCTATGGGGATCTCTTAGTTTTTCCACTGTTGTGCAAACATAATTCTAGTCACTATTAACATATGTAACATTAAATATGTATTGTACTCCCGTAATTTATGTGGGTTCCAACAAAAATATTTCTGGTTTTAAAATTTAAATCTATATGTTGCTTTACCATTTTTGCTAAATGCCCTATCACACTGGCCGACGGATGCAAAATATTGAAAAAAGGACACAGCAGACGAGAAAAATGTTCTATCCGTTGTTATCCGCTCTCAAAAGTGCCCCAAATTTGCATAAGCAGAGCGGACAACAATGGAAAGGAATGGATGCGGGGAGGACATAGGGCGGATGTACAGCAGATGCTCCACGGAAGCCTAGCGGATGGAAGCAGATGAAAGCAGATGGCCACATCCACAAGGCTTCCGGGGGAGCAGACCAAAGTGGACGCAGAACGGATACAGCGGATGCAGAGCGGATGCCGAGCAGATGAAGCAGATGAACAGCAGAAGCCTAGCGGATGCCTAGCTGATGCCTACCGGATGCCTAGCGTTCACTGCGCATGCAGGGAGGATGCATTGCATCAGCCCCGTGGATATAAAGGGAAGCAGCTCGGAAGCAGGTCACCATTCAGAGGAAAGACCTGCTTCCAGACACAGCTTGCCAGTCTGTCAGCCTGCCAGCCAGCCAGTCAGCCAGCCAGCCAGCAACCCCACAACCATGGGGAAGAAAAGGAAGCATCTGCCATCTGCTGCCAGCCCTGGCAAGAGGGACAGGGCCACCATCCCACCCCCTGGCCCTGACTCTGCTTCTGCTGGGGCTTCTGCTGCTGGGGCTGACTCTTCTGGTGCTGGGGCTTCTGCTGATACTGCTTCTGGAGGTGGTGCTTCTGCTGATGCTGCTTCTGGAGGTGGTGCTTCTGCTGGTGCTTACTCTGCTGATGCTGCTTTTGGCGATGGTGCTTCTGCTGGTGCTTACTCTGCTGGCACTGCTCCTGGTTCTGGGGCTTCTGCTGGGGCTTACTCTGCTGGCACTGCTCCTGGTCTTGCTGGTCTTGCTGGTGCTCCTGCTCCTTCTCGTGCTCGTGTTCCTGCTCGTGCTCCTGGTCCTGCTCGTGCTCCTGGTCCTAGTGCTCCTGGTCCAGCTGGTCCTGCTGGTGCTGCTGCTGCTGCTGGTGGTGGTGGTCCTGCTGGTCCTGCTTTTGCTGCTACTGTTCTTGTTGTTGCTGCTGCTGCTGGTGGTGGTGTGGAGGAGCAGCCCCTACAACCTCGAAGCCCCTCTGATGAGGGCCTATATGGCCCTGCCAAAGGGAGGAAGAATCAGATGCGTGAACGGGAGAGGAGGCAATACTCCATCGAAGAGGAACATGAGGAGGAGGTGCTTGAATGGCTCAGGGAGAATGAATATCTTTGGCGGAAGGGACACAGGCTCTACCGAGACACCAAAAGGAAGCAGGCTGCTTGGAGAGAGAAGGCGGAGAGTCTGGGCTACACCTCAGAGGTGCTCCTCGGCTGGTGGAAGCACATGCACACCTGGTACGGGAAGCTGCATCTCAAGAAATCTGGCCAGGCCACGGTCAAGCTGACGGACAGAGAGACCAACGTGATGGCCAGGCGCATCCACCCCCAGCTCCACCTCCACAGAAAGGCAGAAAGGCAGAAAGACAGACAGGAGGGGCAGAGCCACACTGTCCTGCTGGAGATAGGAGACACCATCAGAAACAGCGTAGATCTCCTCTCTCAGCTGGTACACACCGACGCCCCAACCTCCGACCGCAAGCCCTTCCTCACCTATGTCAACCAGACCCTCATGAACATGTCGGAACCCCAGTACCAGGTGGTGAAGGACAGGATCACCAATCTTCTTCACAACCCTCCAGACCAAAATGAACCTGCTCCCACCCAGTCCAGGCCTTTCCCTCCACCCCAGGTGATGTCACTGCCCCTCCAAGGCTTTCCACAGGCCCTCACCTACCAAGGCTACAGCTACCAGGAGGTCCAGCAGCACAGGCAGCCCTTCCCAGTCCAGGCTCAGGTACATCGTACGCCACCGGTGCCACCGATGCCACTGATGCCACCGATGCCACCCACACCACTGATGCCAGCCACGCCAGAGATGCCACCCACGCCACAGATGCCACCCACGCCAGTCCTCACCTAGCTGCAGACCAGACAGCCCCACTACACTGCTCCTTCCTCCACCGCACAGCCAAACCCAGCCTCAGAACATCTGCCATCGGTCTTGGGGCTGACACCCCATGACATGGAGGAAGGGGTTCTCAACATCACGGGGCTGAGCCAGCTGTCTGAGAGCTTCCTCAACACACCGTCCCCTGTTGTCCTCGGGGCCAGGCACGCCAATGGCGCTTCAGACCAACACTCCAGCAGCATCCACCTCCACAGCACCTGGACCCTTCACCCCTGAGATGATGGGAATGCCTCAGACCGACTGAGAAGAGTGCCAGAGACTGGGTGGCTACCTGTTGACTTTATTTTTACTTTGGACACTTGACTTGGGTCATTTTTCTTTTACAATTTGTTATTAATAAAGATTATCTTTGCTTCACACACTTGGTTCATTTATTTTTGTCAATAAAGTCTTGGTGGAAACTTTTAGAAATGGTTTAAGCCTTTGCATGCTTGTGGGATTGGTTAAGATAGCTGTGGGATGGGCAGGGATACCTTTGGGATGGGTTAAGATAGCTGTGGGATAGATAAACCTCCAGTGCAAGCATAGTGGGATTGTATGGTCCACCCTCCCAGGTGCCACACCTATGGGCCTTTATTATCAATAATAATGTAATCATTCATCCACACATGTCAACATAAACACAACTCTTCATTAAATGCCCTGTTCATTGTAGGCCCACCCAACATACATGGCCCAATCTCATCAGTGTGATGAGACAGGCTGAAGGAAGCATCCATTAATCATCTATCATCCTGTCTTGCCACTCCAGTGCTCCAGCTGGGGAGTTGCACCAGTGTCTGAGGAGGTTGCGCTGCTTCTTCCCTTCACGTGAAGCTCTGTTGTGGCCTTGCACATCCATAGTGTCTATCAGGTTTCGCCCTTGCCTCCATTCACAAGGCTCCATGTCCCCATTGCCTTGTTGGAGGTCCACAGGCCTGTTCTGCAACACTGGGTAGCGGGTGCACATGAGATTGTGCAGGAGGCAGCAAGCTTCCATGAACCTCCCCACGGTCTCTGGGCAATGCTGCATGGTGGTGAGAAGTACCTGGAACATGTTGGCCAGGATGCCAAAGGCATTCTCCACCACCCGCCTTGCCCTGGACAGCCTGTAGTTGAAGATCCTCTCTTCACGGGTGAGGCATCTGGAACTGTAGGGCTTCATGAGGTAGGTTCTGAAGGAGAAGGCGTCATCCCCCATGATGAAGTAAGGCACATCTTGTGTGTCGTTGGGCAGGGGTTCTGGATCTGGGAAGCCCATGATGAGGTTGCGTTCCAGCCCCTTCTTGAGGTGACTGGCGTTTTATAACTGGGCATCTGAAGCTGACCCGTTGCCTGAAGCATCGATGTACATGAACTTGTAGTCAGCATCAACCATGGTGAAGAGGATGATGCTGAAGAAGCCCTTGTAGTTGAAATACGTGGAGCCCGACTTGGCTGGAGCTTTGCAGGCCACGTGCTTCCCAACTATGGCTCCAACGGTGTGGGGGAAGTTCCACTTCTGATACCACTGCTCTGCAACTTTCTTCCAGCCTTCTTCAGTGGAGGGGAACTGGAGGAGCTCCTCTAGGTATTCTTCGATGATGGCCTGCACCACTTCTCTGACCACAATGCTGATGGTGTTGTGTGGCACCCTCCAGCCGTACTGCATGCTCCTGTAGGTGGCCCCTGAGGCCAGGTGGTGCAGAGTCAGTGCCACCTTGAGCCCAGGGTCCAGGCTGGGCCGGAAGTTGTTGTTTGCCTTGGTCAACCTGGGTCTCAGCCGCTGCACAACTTCATCAAACATGGCTGGAGGCATCCTCATGAAGTTCTGGAATGCACGAAGGTCTTCGTTACTCAGCTCCACCATCAGCTTGTTGTACAGTCCATACTCTGCTCTTCTCCCAATCCATCTTCGAACCCAGACGCTTCTTGGCCGCCTCCTTTTCTTCCTGTAGAACAGTTGGAAGAGCCTGTAGATGGCTTTGCACTGTTGCAGAACAATGGTGGCTACCAAAAGGACTGTGTTATGATCAATGGTGGACATCAATGGATGCTGTAGAAGAGCAAGAGGCAGATGAAGGCTGCAGAGGTCTGCACAGCAGGGCTGCTGGTCTGAAAGTGAGATCCAGGTGAGTTGCTCCCCCTTTTTATAGGCAATATAGGTTTTCCACTCGGTGTCCTTTTGCATCCTCTAGGCATCCTCTAGACATCCTTAATATCCGAGATAGGTCCCCTCTGCGAACGTTTTTTTCCATTTTAATGCTTTCTTTGCGATCTGCATCCACTTTCATCCTTTCTCCGTCCGTGATACTAACGCTGTGAATCCTTTCCGCATCCGTTTCGCTTCCTCCCTGTGTCCATTTTCTGCTGGAGCGGATGCGAGTTTCTCGGATGCACAGCGGATGCCTAGCGGATATAGCGGATGCGTAACGGATGACGATGGATGTAGAACAGATGTTCCCCGTATGCGTAGCGGATGTAGAACGGACACGTTGGATACATTTTCCGCTCAAAAAGTTTTGAGCAGCTCAAAACTTTTTGAGTGGATGGAACCTCAGTCGGCGGAAGCTGGACGGATAGAGAGGATGAGAAACAGACGCAATGAGTACAGAACGGATGAATCACGTTAACCAACAGATGGCAAGTGTTTCTCTCCATTTTACATCCTCTTTCCATCTGTTGGTGCAGTGTGAATTCATATATTCCAGTTTTTTAAACTGAGGAATAAATTTCAGAAAAAGAATTCAGTATTGCTCTGTGAATATACCTATCAATTCCATTCATAATCTAACTTCTTAGATGATTTTGTACTGTTATCTTTTTTTTTTGTACTATATATACCTACATAAGGCTGTAAAAAGCTTCAGTATACTTTTAAGCTGCATTCTGAAAAGGTTAGGCGACCAAACATGGCTTCCCCTGGCTTCTCTCTCTCTGCTATAGAGAGAGCATTCAATTAGGGACTGTTGGTCCACGTAAGTAGTCTTGGATAGGAAAGATTTTTGTGCCACTACTGGTAGAAAATAATAAACTTCCTTGGTTTGTTAATGGAGTTTCCATTTCAAGTGTTTCTTTTTCAATTAATGAATTTTAATTATGAAAATATCAGCCATTCTTTTATATACACAGTGCAACATCTCTTTTATAGAGTGTCATTTTCAAATCTACTTTCAACTCCGTCTCATTCTTGTCTGGTGAAACTTGTTCCATAACATCTTTTAAACACTAATTAACTATAGTGTCAGGGACTCTTAAACGTAACTGAATATTACAGATCTCCCTTCCTCGCCTGCTTTCTTCGCTTGCCACTGCCTTCACCACTCAACTTACAAAAACAATTTAGTTCAAACCACTGCATTGTTGAATTTGTTTTGCAGCACATTGCCAAGATGAAAAGGCAAATGAGTTTGTCTGCTTTCTCCAGCAAGAAAACAAAAGGAGATCCAAGAGTCACAATCACAAACATTGGAGTCTGAGGAAAGCAGAGCCAGCACATCATCCATCGAAGAAAGCGGAGCCAGCACATCATCCACACCACAACCAGAGGAAGGAGCCAGCACATCATCAGGTACTGGAAGAGCTGAATAAGACATTGAAGGGAACCTTCCTGACTGCTGGACACTGCAGCAGTACAATAACTTTAGGGAAAAATATGATAGACTGGATGTTTCCCAGAAAAAAATCGGTTGCAAGTATTGCAGAAGATTTGAAATTTCGATCAAAGAAAAAAGTGTCCACGGAGCTAAGGAGGGAAAGAATTACCAAAATTGAACCATCAGGAAGGAGTAAAGAAATCCAACAAGCTTTCCTTAGAAAGAAATTTCTCACCTAAAGCCCACAACATCTGTGCAGAAAAGTTGAAGCAATGTGAGCAGGATGTGATAAGTAAAGGACTGGAGAAGATGACTGAGAAATATCTGGGTAGTACATGTAGAGTTTTTACTACAATGCATAGTCTGGCACAAACTGCAGACCATTTTCATATATAGGAGATCTGATTGAATCACAAATAACAAATGGTTTTTTTTTAAAGAAGTGGTTACAGGCACATCCTCACACAGCTGAAGATGCTCATGTTAAACACAAGAAAACTGTAACTTGGGATGATAATAGAAAAGCAACTTGGGACTACTTTAAATGTTATTGTGTTTGGAAAGTTTGCTGATGTAATAGTTTTTGATTAGTGTTTTAAAATGTTGTAACAATATAGTTTTTTGTACCTTTTTATTATTTAAGCATTAAAGACATGACATAATACACTACCTTTTCTTTTGGTGTATCTTTTTTAATACTTAGTCATTAGGGCAAATACGTGATGTTGAGTTGGCCTCACAAAGCCCTCCGCAGCCCTCCCTGTATCTGTCCGCGCCTCACCTTGCCCTCTCCAGGGTTCCCCAGGTCTTGGAAACTGGCAAAAATCACTTGCAAAGCAATTGGCCACTAAGCAAGGACCTGGTCATTAAGTGAGGACCACTTAAATTTGGGCTGCCAGCCACATGGTCACATGGCCACACTTACCCCAGTCACATGACCCCTCACACCGCCTGCCCCATCACCTGACCACCTAGCCACTCCCAGTCAGCAAACTACTCCTACCCGTCACATTACCAACAAACCACACCCACAAATTAGGTCACACCCACAGAACTGGTTGTTAATAAATCTGAATCCCACCCCTTTAACTCAGCCCCCTCCCACCTTTGTCTTTAAGTACTCAGCCAGAGACACCATTACCCTGCCCTAGGCCAGTCTATTTTACATCACAAAGATCCATTCCAGGTAAAGCTATATAGGAATTGCCCAAAGCCCTTTCATTTCATCACCATCCAGCCAGGCTCAACCAAGCCTGGGACTCAGGACAGCCTACAGAGGTGCCCCTTCATGGCCCCATGGGAGCCTGACAACCGATCAGAATACAAGCTCAAATTCAAATCCCAACAGAGGACTTAAAACAATTGCACTCTCAGCATCTCAGCCCTTCTTTCCTCAACCAAGGCATGTGCTCCTGTCCACCATTAAACCATCTTCCAAGCAGTCACCATGTTTCCAGAGTGTTTCTTCCCCTCTTGGAACCGAACCCAGATGGAGATTTCTTCCAACAGAGGCTGGACAGAAACTTCAGATCTGCTCCCTGTTATTCCGGAGCGTCAGACAGGAGCAATTAGATGATGCAAATCTCTTGACTTTTTGCAGCACAATAAGATTGAGCTGTTCCCCTCCTTCTTCGTTGGGTTCCTTCTCCAAAGGATCTCAGATTAATGGATCCCCATCAGGACCCCATACCTGCCACGACTGCAGCCTCAGAGCCCCCAAATTCTTTCCTCCCTCCTTCCTTCCCCTCCTTGATCTGGAGGAATAGGCGGCATTTATGGCCTGGGCCAGAGTCTGAATGATACTGTACCAATGACAGTCAGTTATGAGCCGTTTCCTGTTCCTTTTCTCCTGGGTCTCCAGTTGGGCTTTCTGGGTGCATCTTCTGCGGCCTTTGACAGAAAAGACGTGCTTAGAAAGGGAACAGCAGAAATAATGATCTTGAAATGGATCTTCCACAAAGAAATAGGGTTCAAAGACAGCATCCCTTGCCCTTTCTTTTGACAGAAAAACCAAAGTTCCAAGTACTGTGGATGTATCTGAGAAGTCTGTGCTTCTTTATTTTATACCATTCAAAATTTGTGATGATCCAGACTTTCCCTTCAATGGGTCCTGGCAAATGCATAAGTGCTTCATGAAAAGGAATAATTCTGCTCCAGATGGAATCATATTCTTTGAAGTGTACAAAGACATTGACTTTTCTCCACTTAGAGAGGGCCTCCGAGAGGGGTGCTGTTTGTCCAGTTGTTGAGAATCGTTGTGATATAACCACACAAATTCCTTTCCTGGCAAGCATCAGAGGGAAAGTCCTCATGAAATTCTCTCCCTTCTCTGTGTCTGAAGCAAAGAGGCCAATCAGGGTACATCTGAAATGGAGGAGCAGCTGGACGACTGCTGGGTAGTGGAATCCTTCTTTGGGGAACAATGGGTGGAGAAAGGGGAATCTCCTTTTATCACTCAGAGCCTCTGAAGCAATCTGAAAAAGTAATGAAGAATAGTAGGTTATAATATGGTCCAGATGAAGTCCAAAATATAAGTTATTGACAAACCCAATTTTGTTCTTTGAACATATTAGAATAGTTTGTTCCTTAGTCACGGTTTAAATATTTAAGACAGTTAAATATTTAACAAGATTGTCTTTAAAAATGGAATGCAAAATCATATTAAATAAAAAAACAATTAAAATGCAATGTAAATTTCTGTGTCACCCCTACAATTCCAACTATTAGATTCAAAGTAGCAGATGTCACATAACATGTTTCAATCAAAAATATAGGGCTGTATTATATGCTATTTTTGAGTACTTAAACCTCTTTCTCAGCTTCTGTGTTCCAAATTCTTTGTGGAATAACTTTTCAGCTTCTTCTCCAGATGTACAAGAGATCAAGAGACCACAACTCCTAACACAAATTGTCAGTTGTACATTCCAATAAAACTTTAATTTAAATTTTGTCTGTTTTGGGACTATGTCTATTTCATTGCTTTAAGTTTAAACCAATAATTATATACTTTGAATTTATAAAAAGTAGAAATTTTGTAAATTCATAACTTACTGTCTCTCTGAGGGCAGGAGCTGAACTCCTTTTATCCACCCCAAAGATACACTTCAGATCCTGTGATCTTACTAATTTTTATACATAGACAGGACTATTGCCGACATGATTCCAGTTGGTTGAGGAAGATATTATTGATATGTGAAAATAAACTTGCTAATGGAAGACCTCAAACCTGGATAGTTTTTCAATCATTGAATATTCAGTAGAATATCCTCTACAGGGACCTTATGGCTCTTCAGGCCTTTAATAGTGAATTTGAAGATGAACATAATAGACTAAAACGTAGTTATTATGTTCCCTAATATTCTGAAAAACAGCTCTTGAATTCTATGAAGATATTGGATCTGTTGTTCATCCTCACCACCCTAATCACCTTAGATAGAGAAAAACACACACAAACCTGTGGGACTTTGTAGGTGCCTATCAGCATTGACATTTGGATGGAAATGTCCCTCTCAGCTGTATCAATTAGAGCCAGGAGGTTCTCCTTCCTCCCACAGCCGTAGTTGGGGACATTGGCTTCCCCAGTGGAGAGTATGTCCAGCAAGGCATCTGAAGTGCGGAAGGTGCTTATATAGTTGTCTTGGATGTTGTAGCCAAGTGTGAGATTGTGCAGGAGCTGGGAATTCTTGCTGACCCTTTGAATGGCAAAAATTAATTGTAGGGCAATTTTTAAATTAGAAATCTCTCTATTGTAAAAATAATGTTCATGTTATAGTGATCAGCAACAACAAATACTTTTAAAATATATAATCCTTCACAAACCTGCTAAACCTTCGGCCAAACATTGATCTAAATCCAATGATCTAGGAATAGCTAACAACCAGGAAGATAGCCTCAAGATTCAGATGATGGACTCGAACACTGGGCCATATCTAACTAAATGAAATTCAATGTAGTGGAAAGTAAAGTCCAACACTTAAGCAAGAAAAACCAAAAGTACACATAGACTGGGTGAAACCAGGCTCAAGAGCTTAGTTCATCTTCACTTGTCTCATATATCATATATATCATATATAATAAATACCCTTAGCACAATTCCCAATTCATTTTGAATTTCAAATCTCCCCATTTTAAGTTTCTAATAAAAAAAATACCCAAATACATTCCCATGTGGCATCCCCCTTTTATAACCTATCTAACCCTTATCTCAAATGTATTGGCCTTGTTATTTCTCTTGGTTTTAGCTAGTTTTCCCTTGTCTAAGTTTCCCCAATATTTTCTTTTTATTTCCATCTGCCAGTCATCCATCTTCTCCCCCACGCTTTCCTGTTCTCTGTTTTGAGGTTTCTTCTTGTAGAATTTCTTCTTTTGTTTAATCCTGGGAGCATTTTCTCTTTTATTAACTTTGTCATCAAAGTCATACTTATAGTTTCTTTAATGTCTTTTGGCAATATCTCTTGTTCTAAATGTTCATCTGAGTCACTTTCCTCTTCCTTTAACTCCTCCTCTCTGAGATTTCTTTTTTCTTCGATGGACTGCATTGCCATTTTTTTTTCCAGTATGTCCAATAATTCCCTTCTTTCTTTCAGCATTCCACTTATAGTTTACAATTCCGACTGAAAGTCTTTGCTTAATTCTTCCATTTTGCTTAATCAGTTGAGTTATTAAAATTCAAAGTCTTTTGTTGAGATCCTTGCTAAAGGTCTCCTTTTGTCTCCATTGCCCTTATTAATCCTTCTGTATCTTTATCACAATCAACATCCAGCAGTCCCAGATATTGCATTCGTTTATCCTATTACTACAATTTCTTCCCCCTTTTTTTAAGTTTCTGGTGTTCTTGTTCTTTTATTATTCTTTTATCTCATAGCAATTAAAAGACCAGTGATTTTCCATAAAATCAGGAAGGAAAAACATCTTTAACCATTTGGGGGCACTCTATATCACTTTCCACTTTTTTCCTTTGGAGAGGGTGAAGCTGGTGTTGCAGCGATACAACATGCGATCTTGATGCTCCAGGATTGTGGTCTATATTTTTGCTGCTGGATGGTCCACAAGGGCCTAAACCATCCTGTATAGATGGTGATTGAAAAGGACTCATCCTGTCGATCCCAGGAACATCGCAAAGTCCCTGGTCGATCCAGGAGAAGCTCTTTATGCCGGCAGTGGAGGCGAAGCCATCAAGTTGCTGAAGCTGTGAAAGCTCCAGAATGGAAGAAAGTGGAGAAAGTGTGTCTGTCTGGTGAGACAATTTGTACACTATTATTTTTTTTTAAGAACACCCTAAATATTTTAAAACTACAATTAAAATTGAAAATAGAAGTGATTAAGAGGTGCGATTGAGCCGGTATTAAACTTAGTGATTTTTTCCCCTCCTTTTTAGGGTTGGAATTTATGTAATAGACTTGCATTTTTAACCTGGACAGATTTTCCTTCCTTTTTTAAAAAAAGTCTCTTTTGTTTAAGATCATTTTTTTTTACTTAATTCCTCAACATTTTAATCCTTTTTACTAGCCTTTTTTATTTTTCTCTTTTTTTGTTTCTCTTCTTTTTGGTGCTGGATTGGAGGGGGGAAGTGAAAGTAGAGGGAAATAAGTAACACGCAGAGGCTTGGATGCGTTGTCTTCTCTTTCTTGTTTATAAACTGCTGCTATAATCAAGGACTCTGAGCCTGTGTATTGAGAAGATGGCTGGATGAGCATGGACATTGTTTACACAGGTGCTCTTCTTTTGAACTATTAATGGCTAGAATCTGAAGACTTTTAAGTGAAAGAAAGAAGATTGTGGTGACCTTGAAGACAGAACTATAAATCTGGTTTGAAACTTGATAAAAGAGCTTTGGACATCATTTCGTGGCAGACTTTGCTTTTAGCTGGCCTTTCCCCCCCCTTTTTGTCTCACACTACCCCCATCCAGACATTTTTTAGTTGAACTGTGGCCTATTGGCAAGGAATTTGAATTTTTTTCTCTTTTTTGACAGCTCTTTTGTTTTTTATTTTTTATATCTCTAAAAAAAATATTTTTTCCTTTTAATCTTTTTTTTTTTAATGTTCCCTTTCTGGTTCCTTTTTCTTTTTTAGTTCTATTTTTAAATAAGTGGAACTGAATGGATTAAGGTATACAAGAGCCTGAAGATTTTTTTCCTTTTGTTTTTTTTCCTTTTTTGCTGCCTGAAAGAAAGGTGTTAACTACAGAAGGCTGATACCAGAAGGCCTCATGATTATATGGCAAGGGCAAAGACACAGATTTGATTCAATTGAAAAGGCAGAGCTTTTCCACACAGAATATTTCAGAGGGAAAGAGGAGGAGATAAGAAGAGAAGAGTCACTCATTGAATTTCAAGAGGATAAGTGAAAAAGAAGAAGGTGCAGTAGGCAATGAACCTAGAGAGCAAAATGAACCAAGATCTACTAGAGCCATATTTCCCTCCTATAAACTATAAAAATGGAAGAGAAAAAAATGATTACAATTCATATAAATTGACTTAATTTAGCTATTAAAAGAAGGAAAATATTTCACAAATTAGAGAAATTAAAACTTGACATAATCTGCCGACAAGAACATATTAAAAAGCAGAATGAACAAATATTGGCATGACCAAAATTAGGGAAAATATTTACTGCATTGACATGATGTAAGAAAAGCCAATCCCTGCAGAATAGATTTATACAGATGATGATGGAAGAATACTGATGGTAGAAATAATAGACAATGACTTAAAAATACTTTTGATAGCAATCTACGCTCCAAATGATAACCAAGAAGAATTTTACATGAAATTACATATGAAAATAATCGAGTTGGACTATACTAATGTATGTATGATGGGAGACTTCAATGGAATAATTGAGGAGAAAATGGATTATAAAGCGCAGAAAACAGTTAAGAGAAATAGAAAGACACTCCCAAAATCCTTTTTTCAAATGGCAGAAGAAATAAATCTAAAAGACGCATGGAGGGACAGAAATGCTAAAAATAAACAATACACATTTTATTCAAATAGACATGCATCATGGTCTAGAATAGACATGATATGGATCTCAATGGAATTGATTCCCAATATACAGGAAATTAAGATAGAAGCAAGTACTTGGGCAGACCACAACCCAATAATAATCACATGGAAAAGACAAAAGAGAAGATCTGGATGTACTCTAAATAATACAATATTAAAGGAAAAAGACTTTGTACAGAAAATGGAAAAAGAACTAACTCTTTTTTTATGGAAAATAAAAAAGAGGACACATCATTACAGAATCTTTGAGATACAATGAAGGCCTATGCCAGAGGCTTAATAATAGACTACACAAGTAAGAGAAATATAAAACAGAGAAAAACTTTGAAAACATTGGACGACTACAAGAGATTTGAAAAAGAGTTACAGAAGCTTCCACAGAAAAGAGACATTTAAATAAAAATGGACACAATTAAAGATAAAATGGGATTAATGGAAAAAGGAGAATTTCCTCAAAAAATTAGAAGTGCTAAACAGAATTACTTTGAAGATGCAAATAAACCAGGCAGGTGGTGAGCATATAAATTGAGAAAGAAGAGAGAATCAAGAAAATAATGCAGCTAATAAATGAACAAGGGCAAGTTTGCTACGGTAATAAAGAGAAGAAAAAATTATACAAGACTATTATGGGAAATTGTATGAACAAGACAAGGTAGAAGAGGTAAGTATTAAACAATACTTACAAGAAGCAAATCTACTCCAGATACCCAAAGATATTGAAACTATGTTAGATGGGAAGATCACAATGATGGAGTTGACTGAAGCATTGAAAAGACAAAATAATGGAAAAGCGCCAGGACTATACAGGCTTCCAGCAGAATTTTATAAAATACTACAAGAAGTAATGAATCTTCCATTATTAGAAGTGATGAATGAAGTTATATTAAAGAAGAGGCTACCCAAATCATGGACAGAAGCGTATATTACACTTGTGCCGAAGGGAGATGCCGATCCACAGCAAATCAAGAACTGTAGACCTATATCCCTGCTAAATTTGGATTATAAAATCTTTGCTTCAGTATTGGCAGAAAGACTTAAAAGATACTTAAATTATTTTATCCATCCGGATCAAAATGGGCTTCTGCTAAAGAGACAAATTAAAGGCAATGTGAGAATAATTCTGGATACATTGGAATATTATGAAGCACATCTTGAAAAACAAATGGCCTTGATGTTTCTTGATATACAGAAAACCTTTGACAACATGAATTGGCAATTTATGATATTTCAGTTAGAACAGATGGGCTTTGGTGAGAAATTCATTCAAGCAATAGAAATGATATATCATAAACAAACTGCAAAGGCAATGATAAATGGTGAATTTACAGAGTCTATTGACATAAGAAAAGGAACTAGACAAGGTTGTCCACTGTTGCCTCTGTTGTTTGTGATAACATTAGAAGTACTGAGCAGGAACATTAGGGAAGAAAAAGATATAAAAGGAATGAAAATTAAAAAGAAAGAATACAAGTTACAAGCATTTGTAGATGACCTGGTTTTTATTTAAGAGGATCCATTAGAAACAGCTTCTAAATATGGAAAAGTAGCAGGTTTGAAAATAAATAAAGATAAAACTAAGACACTGACAAAGAATATGTTAGTAACACAGAAGAAAGAATTAGCAGAAGTTTTGCACATCCAGGTCACAAATAAGGTTAAATATTTAAGGATATATTTCTCAGCACGAGAAGAGAACAATTATGATAAACTTAAACAACAGATTACGACAGACTTGGCTAAATGGGAAAATTTACAATTGTCATTAATAGGGAGAATTTGAATGATTAAGATGAATATATTACCTCAAATATTATATTTATTCCAGACAATTCCAATTAGGATAGGGAAAGATTACTTTAAAGATTTGAAGAAAATAGTGTTGAAATATATCTGGCAGGGAAAGAAAGCAAGAATAAAACTTAACTGTTGCAAGATGCCAGAGTAAGAGGAGGATTTGGCCTGCCTAACTGGGAACTATATTATCAAGCGTCAAGTTTGATGTGGGTAAAGAAATGGATCATGTTAAGAAATAGTTTATTGCCCTTAGAAGGACATGACTTGCTGTTGGGGTGGATGCTTTCCTGTGATACAAGGGAACTAAAACACAGGGGTATTTTAGAAGACATTATATCAGAGGTGCTATTCAGCTGGTTCTCACCTACTCTGGTGAACCGGTAGCAACGTCTAGCTGGCCACGCCCCCAACCGGGTGGCCCAGTTTCCGCTCACTCACTTGCCCTGCACACCCTATGTCCTTGCCCCAATTTAAAGGAGGACTGCTCCCCTGCCCTAGCCATGCATTTTCAAGCAGCCACTTGGAAACACATGACTGTGGCGGAGCAGCGGTCCGTGAATCTGCAAAATTGTTCCAAGGGTGGATTCTTCATGGACACCAGAAGTATCGCTTCCCCTTGTGAGTAAAGTGCCTGAAGTGAGAGGAAATGAAGGCTGACAGGGGTGTGGGTGTGTGAGAAAGAGAGAGAGAAGAAAGAAAAAAGAAAGAAAGAAAGAAAGAAAAAAGAAAGAAAGAAGGAAAGAAAGAAGAGAAATAGAGAGAGAGAGTGTGTGGTGTGTGTGTGAGAGAGAGAAAAAGAAAGGAAGGGAGAGAAAGTCAGAAAGAGACAAAGAAAGAAAAAGAAATGGAGAGAGAGACAGAGAAAACTTTGTGCCATTATTTTTAATTGTTCCGTTATTTATCATGTGTCAATATTTTACACTGTCCCTACAGCTAAAGTAATTCTACTGCCTTTCTTTTGCCCAGGGCTACCACATATTTTTCAGGGTTTGCATGCATTCAATGCCTATAGTCCAGAGCATGAACATATGTGTGTTTAGCAGAGTTGAAAGGGACCTTGGAGGTCTTCTAGTCCAACCCCCAGCTCAGGCAGGAAAACTAAGGATGCCAAACTCTGAGTAGAGGTCCTGGGAAAAGTGTCAGAATAATGCTTAGAAGGGACCTTGGGGGGGACCCTATAGCATTTCAGAGAAATGGCTGTCCAGTCTTTTCTTAAAAACTTCCAGTGTTGGAGCACCCAGAACTTCTGGAGACAGGCAGTTCCACTGGTTAATTGTTCTCACTCTCTGGAAGTTTCTCCTTAGTTTTAGGTTGCTTCTCTCTCTGTTTCCATCCATTGCTTCTTGTTTTGCCTTCTGCTTCTTTGGAAAATACATTGTCCCCCCTTCTTTCTGGCAGCCCTTAAAAGCCTGTTGCCTATCACCCACTTGAGTAAAGCATGTGAGCCATTTCCTCCCTTTAGTGGCCCATGAAAGTACATCTATAGTAAGCAGATAATAAAGACAAAAAAGGGGCAGAACATTTTTACAGAACTATAGATAAATTGAGGCTGGGTGACAAGGAATGGCTGGGAGGGGAGGGGAGGGGCCAAGTGAGGCACCCCTTGATGTGAGTGACATTGAGTGAGCATGCACACCCAGTCACATGACCACCCAGTCACATGATCACCAACCCATGCCCACTCAGTACATCCACCCAGTCACATGACCACCAACCCATGCCCACCCAGTCACATGACCAAGCCATGCCCACCCAGTCACATGATTTTCAAGCCACGCCCATCAAATAAGCCACGCCCACAGAACTGGTAATAAAAAAAGTTGAATTCCACCACTGGGAAGAGGAGCAGCAGGACCCCCCCACAACACCCTTTCTTCTGGAGGGGTTTTCCCCCTAAAGAGATCCCAGATCACTGTGATCAGCTGGAGAGAAAAGGATCCCCTTGACCCCCAGGGAAGCTTCTCCCTGTCTGGAGGGGGGGGCTGAAGGGAGGTCCCTGCTCTCCCCCAGGAGCCTCTTTCCACCCATGTTGCGGGTGAGGGAACAAGAACGGGTCGGGGGGCCTGGAGCTGAGGAGGGAGTGGGAGAGCAGCAGGCGAGAAGCTGGCAAAGTGCCCAAGAAAGGCAGCAGAGGAGCTGCAGGAGAAGTGAGTTGAAGGGGCCCAAGAAGTGCATAGAGTCTCCCGCGGCGGCTTCGATGGCTTGGCAGGCAGCGTGGCTGGAGCATCTCCGGTGCTAAGCAGGGATGCTGGGAGGTTTCAGCTGGAGGGGTGAGAGGGGCAAACCTGCGGATAAGCCAGTCGGTCAGCAGGAGCACCTTTTCCTGCCTCTCCTTCCCTTCCCCACCTGGCCGCCAGCATCCCAGCTCCTCCTCGCCCTCTGCTCTGCCTGATGGTCCCCAATTCTCAGCCATCTG
Organism: Laticauda colubrina; assembly: GCA_015471245.1. Classification (NCBI taxonomy): domain Eukaryota; kingdom Metazoa; phylum Chordata; class Lepidosauria; order Squamata; family Elapidae; genus Laticauda; species Laticauda colubrina. The sequence goes on from BLBF01018600.1 coordinate 18,026, forward strand.
AGAGACGCGGAGCAGGTTCCTCTCCCTCAGGAGCCTCCGGGCACCAAGGGAGCATCTGAATGGGAGCCACGGAGCGAGACTCGTGTCAGCAAAGGGGGCCCGTGGGGGCGTCTCGCTGCTCCTTCTTTCTCTCTCTCTGGGGCGTCTTTTCAGAAGCGAAGCCAGAGACTAGGACAGGTCTCCTCTCCCTCTGCAACAGATGGGAAGTGAAGGCGGCGTTTCTGCGCGATCTGCTGTCCGAAGAGAGAAGGGAGGCAATCCTCACGAACGAGGCGGTTGCACGAACTCTCTGGGTCGGCTGAATGGAGGAGGAGGAGGGAAGGGAATATAGGAAGGAAAAGGGAAGCAGGAGGGGAATTGGAAGAAGAAGGAAAAGAAAATGATGATGATCAGCCGGACCCTCTCACATCCTCAGAGGTCGAAGCAACTGGAGGGTTCCCTCCCCTCCCTCCTCCTCCCCCTTTCCCATCTTTTCCTTCCGCAGACTTCCCCACCCACCCAACAGCTGCCCCGAAGGGTCTGGAGGGTCTCAATGGTGGCGTCCTCTTGTCCCGCAGCTTTTCCTCAGCGGAGCAAAGCCCAGCCTGCCAGGCTACCTCAACCAGCAGCCCAAAGGCCCTGGGAGTGTCGCTCAGGCCTGGGAAGGGCGCGATCCCAGCCACTATGGAAGCGAGAGGGACCCCGAGGGAGGAAGTTGCCCCAAGGGGCGCCATTTCTGGCTCTGCCCGGCTGCCGTCTGAAGGGCGCTTGAAGCGGAGCTTCTGGGGAGGGAGGGCGCCCCCTGTTGGGAGGGGGGAGCTTTGGAGCCGCCAGAGGGGGAAAGTTTAGAGCTGGTGGAAGGACCGAGATTGGCAAAAGGGGGGGTGAGATGGTGGAGAGATTCCTGCCTGCCCCACCCCATGGGAAAGGAGGGATGGATTCTCCCACAGAGGGGGAGTCTGGCATTAGGAGGGAATGATGGGTTCTGTGGTCCTGTATCTCTGGGGGAGACTGGAGTTATGGGGTGAGGCCAGTGTTGCTCCTCCATGGCAGGCTCCCCCTCCTGGCCTGGGAGCCAAGGAATCCCCTCCCTCTGCGGCCATTTGGCCAGCCCTGAGCTGGGAGGAGGGAAGAGAGGCTTTTGCTCCATCTAGTCTCAGCCCCAGGAGAGGCTGGCAGGGAGGCCTCCCCTCCGGCACCCCAAACCCAGCTCCTGTCTCCAAGGACAGGGGGACCAGGAAGGGCTCTGGGACCCCCACCTCCCCCACCTGAGCCTTGGGGGGCCCTCCTGGTCCGGCCACAGAAGTCAGGGGAGGCAGCATCCGTTTCCCCAGGGTCCCTCCTGGTAGCTCCCCTCCCTGAAGTGGGGGGGCTGGGGAGCCCCAGACTGACTCTTCCTTCTTCCTGGGGCTGCTTGTCCTGAGGCTGGCCCAGAGCCACCCAGGCCCCTTTTCCAGTTGGACTCTCCCCCCTCTGCTGCCCTGCGACCCCCCCTCCCCCCTGGGGTTCGCATGGCATCTCTGGGGCTGCAGGGAGGAAAGAGGCTCCTGGGGAAGAGCAGGGACCAACCTTCAGCCCCCCCTCCAGACAGGGAGAAGCTCCCCTGGGGATCGAGGGGATCCCTTTGCAGCCAATCGCAGTGATCTGCGATCTCTGGAGGGAAAAACCTCCAGATTAGGGTGGGTAGAATGTCTATTGGAGGTTGGACTTCTCTCTCTCTCTCTCTCTCTCTCTCTCTCTCTCTCTCTCTCTCTCTCTCTCTCTCTCTCTCTCTCTCTCTCCCACACACACACACACAAACACGTGTGACTATGATTTTAACTTTGTTGCTTGTATCCTAATGATTTTTTGACTGTTTCCTAGTATGATTTCATTGCTTATTGTTTCCTATGACTATCATTAAGTGTCGAACCTTAGGGCTTCTTCAGCATCATCCTCTTTGCCATGGTCGATGCTGACTATAAGTTCATGTACATCGATGCTTCAGGCAACGGGTCAGCTTCAGATGCCTAGGAATACAATGCCAGTGACCTCAAGGAGGGGCTGGAACGCAACCTCATCATGGGCTTCCCAGATCTGGACCCCCTGCCCAATGACACGCAAGATGTGCCATACTTCATTGTGGGGGATGACGCCTTCTCCCTCAGAACCTACCTCATGAAGCCCTACACTTCCAGACTCCTCACCCGTGAAGAGAGGATCTTCAAATACAGGCTGTCCAGGGCAAGGTGGGTGGTGGAGAACGCCTTTGGCATCCTGGCCAACAGGTTCCATTGACTTCTCACCACCATGCAGCATCGCCCACAGACTCTCAGGAGGATCGTGGAAGCTTGCTGCATCCTGCACAATCTCATGCGCACCCGCTACCCAGTCTTGCAGAACAGGCTCGTGGACCTCCAACAAGGCAATGGGGACATGGAGCCTGGGGAATGGAGGCAAGGGCAAAACCTGATAGACACTGAGGTTGTGCAAGGCTCCAACAGAGCTTCACATGAAGGGAAGAAGCAGCGTAACCTCCTGAAACACTGCTGCAACTCCACAGCTGGAGCAGTGGAGTGGCAAGTCAGGATGATAGATGATTAATGGATGCTTCCTTCAGCCTGTTTCATCACACTGATGAGATTGGGCCATGTAAGTTGGGTGGGCCTACAATGAACAGGGCATTTAATAAAGAGCTGTATAGTGGGGCTGTCTGGTCTGCAGCTAGGTGAGGACTGGCGTGAGTGGCATCGGTGACGTGGGTGGCATCAGTGTCATCAGTGGTGTGGGTGGCATTGGTAGCATCAGTGGAACTGGTGGCAACAGTGGCATAGGTGGCATCAGTGGCGTGGGTGGCATCGCTGGCATCAGTGGAACCGGTGGCAATGGTGGCATCCGATGAACCTGTGCCTGGACTGGGAAGGGCTGCTGCCTGTGCTGCTGAACGTCCTGGTAGCCATAGCCGTGGTAGGTGAGGGCCTGTGGAAAGCCTTGGAATGGGAGGGACATCACCTGGGGTGGAGGAGCAGACCTGGACTGGGTGGGAGCAGGTTCATCTGGATCTTGAGGGTTGTGAAGCAGATCGGTGATCCTGTCCTTCACCACCTGGTACTGGGTTTCCACCATGTCCGTGAGGGTCTGGTTCACATAGGTGAGGAAGGGCTTGTGGTTGGAGGATGAGGAGTCGGTGTGGAGCAGCTGAGAGAAGACATCTATGCTGCTCCTGATGGTGTCTCTTATCTCCAGCAGGACAGTGTGGCTCTGTCCCTCCTGTCTGACTCTCTGCCTTTCTGTGGAGGTGGAGCTGGGGGTGGATGCGGGTTGGACTGTGGTGGAAGTGCCGTCTCCTTTCTCCCAGCCATCGCCCCAATGGGAAAAGGGGGAAAGGAGTTGCCCAACCAAAGCCAGGCCCCCAACCCTCTTGGGCATAAAGAAGGGCCTTGTGGGGGGAGGGAATCCAAGGGACTCCAGGAGAAACTTGCAGCCCTTGAATTGTAAGGAAGCAGAGATGGAAAAGGGGCTTCTTGGGGTCTCCATTTCCCCCCAGCCCTTCTTTTCTCCAGGGGAGCAAACTTTGCTGGGAAGGGATCCAGGCAGCCCTGATCTTAAAGGAGGAGAGAAGTTCAAAGTTCTGAAATTCTTCAATGAAACTTTTTGCCTGAAGCCAAGTTCTCCAGCAGGGAAAGTTTTTCCCAAAGTCACCAAATAATTGCAGGGCAATTTCTTCATGTATCTTTTTTTCTTTGTAATATTCTAGTATTTCACTTTTGGGGTTTTTTATTATAATGGAATTCCTTTTATTTCCTTTCAAATTCTAATTTTAAAAATACCAAGCACTTTTCAAAGAGTAACTGAAATTTTCCCCTTACCATTAAGTGGCAGTCTCAATTCTGTTTCCACGTTCCACCCTTTATTTTCACTTTCCCCCTTTTTTAAAATTTCATTAATTTCATTAATTCCAGTTATTAGCTATTATTTGTTTTTAACATGTTAAAATTCAGCCTTTAATTATGCCTATCCGGTTCCAAAATCCAAATCGTTCCCTTAAACCCATGTCACACTGCACCAACAGATGGAAAGAGGATGTAAAATGGAGAGAAACACTTGCCATCTATTGGTTAACACGATGCTTCCGTTCTGTACTCACTGCATCCATTTTTCTTCCTCTCTATCCGTCCAGCATCTGTCGACTGAGGTTCCATCTGCTCAAAAAGTTTTGAGCTACTCAAAACTTTTTGAGCGGAAAATGTATCCAACGTGTCCGTTCTGCATCCGCAAGGCATACGGGGAACATCCGTTCTGCATCCATCATCTGTTACGCATCCACTACATCCGCTAGGCATCCGCTGCGCATCCGTGCAACTCAAATCCGCTCCAGCGAGAAATGGACACAGAGAGGAAGCGAAATGGATGCGGAACAGACGCTCAGCGTTAGTAGCATGGACGGAGAAAGGATGAAAGCGGATGCAGATCGCAAAGAAAGCATTTAGAATGGAAAAAAAGTTCACAGAGGGGACCTATCTCAGATATTAAGGATGTCTAGAGGATGCCTAGAGGATGCAAAAGGACATCTAGTGGAAAACCTATATTGCCTATAAAAAGGGGGAGCAACTCACCTGGATCTCACTTTCAGACCAGCAGCCCTGCTGTGCAGACCTCTGCAGGCGTCATCTGCCTCTTACTCTTCCACAGCATCCAGTCATGTCCACCATGGATCGTAACACACTCCTTTTGGTAGCCACCATCATTCTGCAACAGTGCGAAACCATCTACAGGCTCTTTCAACTGTTCGGGAAGAAAAGGAGGTGGCCAAGAAGCGTCTGGGTCCGAAGATGGTTCGGGAGAAGAGCAGAGTACGGACTGTACAACAAGCTGATGGTGGAGCTGAGGAACGAAGACACTCGTGCATTCCAGAACTTCATGAGGATGCCTCCAGCCATGTTTGACGAAGTTGTGGAGCGGCTGAGACCCAGGTTGACCAAGCAGAGGACCAACTTCTGGCCCAGCCTGGACCCTGGGCTCAAGGTGGCACTGACTCTGCGCCACCTGGCCTCAGGGACCACTTACAGGAGCATGCAGAACGGCTGGAGGGTGCCACACAACACCATCAGCATTGTGGTTGGAGAAGTGGTGCAGGCCATCATCAAAGAATACCTGGAGGAGCTGTGTTTATGTTGACATGTGTTGATCAATGTTTACATTGTTATTGATAATGAAGGCCCATAGGTGTGGCACCTGGGAGGGTGGACCATAGAGTCCCACTATGCTTGCACTGGAGGTTTATCTATCCCACAGCTATCTTAACCCATCCCAAAGGTATCCCTGCCCATCCCACTGCTATCTTAACCCATCCCACAGCTATTACCCATCCCAAAGGTATCCCTGCCCATCCCAAAGGTATCCCTGCCCATCCCACAGCTATCCTTACCCATCCCACAAGCATGCCACTGGGGTGCCTGGCCCCGAGAGGACAACAGGGGATGGTGTGTTGAGGAAGATCTCAGACAGCTGGCTCAGCCCCGTAATGTGGAGAGCTCCTTCCTCCATGCCATGGGGTGTCATCCCCAGTACTGACGACAGATGTACTGAGGCTGGGCTTGGCTGTGGGGTGGAGGAATGTCCCTCCACTGAAGAAGGCTGGAAGAAAGTTGCAGAGCAGTGGTATCAGAAGTGGAACTTTCCCCACACCGTTGGAGCCATAGATAGGAAGCACGTGGTGTGTTTGTGTGTATGAATGTTTCATTGGCCAAGGAATCTGTCTTGGTGCAAATGCTCTCAGTGTCCACAAAAGAAAAGATACATTCAACAAGAATCATAAGGCTTGCAGGCAGGCAGGCAGGCTGGCAGGCAGGTGGGCAGGCAGGCAAGATGGCAGGAAAGCAGGCAGCAAGGTAGGCAGCAAAGCTGGCAGGCAGGCAATCAGGCAGGCAGGCTGGCAGGCTGGCTGGCTGGCAGGCTGGCAGGCAGGCTGTCTGGCAGGCAGGCATGCAGGCAGCAAGGCTGACAGGCATGCAGGCATGCAGGCAAGGCAGGCTGGCAGGCAGGCGGGCAGGCAGGCAAGGCTGGCAGGCAGGCTTGCAGGCAGGCTGGCAGTCAGGCAGGCAGGCAGCAAAGCTGGCAGGCAGGCTGGAAGGCAGGCTGGCAGGAAGGCAGGCAGAAAGGCAGGCAGCCAAGCTGGCAGGCAGCCAAGCAGGCAGGCAGGCAGGCAGGCAAGGCAGGCTGGCAAGGCAGTCAATGTGTCTGGAAGCAGGTCTTTTCCTCTGAATGGTGACCTGCTTGGGAGCTGCTTCCCTTTATATCCGCGGGGCTAATGCAATGCATCCTCCCCACATGCGCAGTGAACGCTAGGCATCCGCTAGGCTTCCGCTCTGCATCTGCTAGGCTTCCGCTCTGCATCCGCTTCATCTGCTCGGCATCCGCTGTGTATCCGCTTCATCCACTCGGTGTCCGCTCTGCATCCACTGTATCCGTTCCGCATCCATTTTGCTGCGGTCCCCTGGAAGCCTTGCGGATGTGCCATCCGCTCTCATCCGCTTTCATCCGCTAGGCTTCCTTGGAGCATCCACTTTCCATCCGCCCTACGTCCTCCTCCCGTCCATTCCTTTCCGTGTTGTCCGCCCTGGGTATGCAAATTTTTGCCCCTTTTGGCAGCGGATAACAACGGATGGAACATTTTTCTCCTCCGTTGTGTCCTTTTTACAAACGTTTTGCATCCATTGGCCAGTGTGACAGGGCCTTTACCTCTCTTTCTGATGTAGAGGCCAGGCAAGTCCTGGGAAGGGGGAAGCCCAAGTCCCATGTTCCACTGCCACTTTTTTTCACACATGGGGTACTCAGGGGAAAGCAAAGCCCTGATCCATAGAGAGGACTAGGAAAGAGGAAGGGATTTGAGGGGGTCCACTATTCCTAGGAAGAGACCAACCTGGTTTATGAGTCCTTCATTGAATGCTGGGAGGTCGCAGCCCCTGGGTTTCTCCAGCCTCACTTGGCCTCCGTGTCTTTCCAGGAGAGGCTCCTGTCGGGAAGAAGCCATGCAGGGCCAGGTCTTCTGAGGGGGATCTGGGGTTACCTGGGAGGGAGAGGGAGGGATGGAGACACAGAGAAAGAAACAAAATATATTTAGCAACCTGTGAGTTAGCCAAGTCCTGGTGCAGGGCTTTAACTCTTCACCTAAGGGAAAAAGGTAGACCAGCATTTTCCAAAGTTGGAAGTTGAAGGGACTTTAATTCCCAGAATTCCCTGCCCAGAATGATTAAGTCCATGCATTGTTGGGTGGGGAACTCTGGGGGTTGAAGTCTATTCCTCTTCAAGTTTGAAAAACACTCATGCAGACCAACCTCTCTCCACATGTTGCCTCCATTTTGGGAAACAACAGAGACCCCTGAAGGGACCCTCAGTCATTGGCTGGCTTGCAGAATGCAGAAAACATGGTTTCTTATGGCCATCAGAAGTGAAACATGCCACCGTGAATTGGACTGACCCTCAATATCCCCTAAAGACCCGGATCCTGGTTTGGGAGCCATCCCAGATGGTTCTGAGGCTGCCCTGAGCTTCCCTGGAGCCAAGCCTGGGATGCCCTGTGAATCCAGCCCATTCAGGCTCAGGCAGAGTCGCCCAAGCTCCCTGGATCTTGAGTGAGGTCCTCCGGCCACAAATTTCCTCCTCTTCCTCCTCCTCCTCCTTTGTGGCCACTGCTCTCCAGCTGGGACCCCTGAGCACCCTGGCTCCTCCCTGGGGGATGGAGAAGCCTCCGCTGGTTCTCCCTTTAGGGCCTCTGCTAAGGGCACGGCTGGGGCTGAGGATGATGGGGCCTGGAGTCCAGGCCTTTGGAAGGCCCACATGGGTACCCACTCAATCCAGGCAGGACAGAGATCCACCCGGAGAACCTGGAAAAAAACCCTGGGAAGCAGCCCCTCCCTCCTTCCTTCCTCCCAAAGCCTGGCAGGAGGGAGAGAGAGAGAGAGGAAGCCAACCCAGAGAGGGTCACAGCAACGTTCTCCCTTTTTTCTTGGTCTTGGGATTGGCCCCCCTGGGCCCCACCAGCCCCACCTAGCCTGCAGGTGCTTGGACCTATACCTGTCCCCACCTGTGATGTCAGAGATGCTCTCCCCTAAGGGCTTCCAGACAACCATCCTGCCCAGCTGGCCAAGGCTGAGGGGCCTCTCTGGGCCAGCATGAACACAGGACAGGGGAAGGTTCCCACCTGCCAGAATGCATGAAATGGAGTCAACCTATTTCAAAATCTCCGTCCGTATTTTCAGGGGCTCCAAGGATGAGACCCCCACCCCTTAGAGGCTCCTTTGTGGGAAGGGAAGGGAGAAGGAAGCTGCTGTGAGACTGGTTCCCTCTGAAGCTCACCTCCTCTGCACCCCCAGGAAAGACTCAGGACCGGCTGTGGACAAAGCCCGGCTGAGAGGCACCCAACTTGCTAAAACTGCTGCAGAAATGCCTGGAAACACCTGGATGCCCCCAGCAGCATCTGGGAACTTGGCCCACTCAAGGCAGCCCAGGAAAGAGGGTTCCTTCCTTCCCAAAGCAGGTGAAAGAGGACTCAAACTCCCATGATGCTCAAAGGAGTTGGGCTCACTCAGCTCAATGGCTCTGAGCCCCTGAAGCCACCTGGAGGGACCTTCACCCAACCCCCTTGCAGGGACTCTGCAGTGGGGTCCTGCAATGGGGACTGAGGGACCCCACCATTGCTGGGCTTGGCTGGAGGGCCAGGTCCAATCCTAAGCCACCAAAAAGCACCGGAAGCCCCGTGAATCTCCCAAGACACTCTCCTCCGGCCTCAGCCCTTCTTCTGGCCTGGACCAAGCTGGGTCGGCTCCACACAAGCCCTGACCCCTGCGGGAACAGCAGCCCCCACCTACCAGGTGCAAAGCTGGCACCCCAGACTCGGATCCTGGCAAGAGATGCAACCTGGGGACCCTCACCCCATTCCCTCCCCACCTGCCCTGGACCCCCATGGGGCAGATCCCCCCACTTGCCCTGAAAGGCCCTAGGGAGCCCTCTCCATTGGGCGCCCCACTTCCCAAGGCAGGAGGAGGAAGAAGCTCCTGGCTGTCCCTGGGGGAAATTGGCATCAGGGGCCCAGGCTGACCTCCCCTCCCCCCTGGACCTCACCAGCCCCACCTAGCCTGCAGGTGCTTGGACCTATACCTGTCCCCACCTGTGATGTCAGTGATGCTCTCCCTCCCAGCCAATCCCAAGGAGGGCCCCTTCCCCAGAGGCAGGCTTTCTGACAGCACCTGAGTGGCCCAGACCAAATGGGAGGGGCTCCCCCTGCCTCCCTCTTCCCCAGCCCCCTCCCTCCCTGCCCTCACTAGGGAGGGGACAGACCCCTGCAGACCCCCCTGGCCCTGCAGGACCCCTGCAGGACCCCTGCATGCCCCTCCCTACAGCACAGACCCCTACCAAACCCTCTCTGAATCCAGCCCGTTGGAGGCCGCTTGACTGGCAAGGAGGAAGCTGGCCCAGAGAGGCCCCTCAGCCTCGGCCAGCTGTACAGGATGGTTGTCTGGAAGCCCTTAGGGGAAGCCGGCCCAGAGATCTTGGCAGGGCTGCTCAGAAGCCATTGCCATTGCCTCTTTCCCAGGGCTCTGAGAGAGCGGCTGGCCCAGAGTTTCCTAGCTGGCTTGGAGCCCAGGCAGGAATGGAACTCAGGGCCCCCTGGGATTGAAGCCCCACCCACCCAACTGACACCAGTGGGATTCATACGACCCTCCAAACCAGGTCTCTTCCCCAGGGGCCACATTCACACATGCACCTCTTAACCATGGTTTGTTTCCTGAGGTTGAACCTGTTGGCCAAGAAGTCAGTGGATGATGGGGACTCGGAAGGAGATGAATTCCTGGGAGAGAAGCTGAACAAGAGGAGATACACAGGCAAGCCTCGACTTACAACCATTCATTTAGTGACCGATTCAAGTTACAAATGCATTGAGAAATGGGACTTTGGACCATTTTTCACAGTTAATGACCTTTGCAGCATCAAATGCAGATATCGGAATTCAAGTACTTGGCCACAGTTTCACATTTATGACCATTATGGCTGTGTCCCAAGTCACGTAGTCCCATTTTGCAACCTTCTGACAAGCAAAGTCAGATTCACTTAACAACCGGGTTCCTAACTTATCAACCACAATGATTAACTTCATGACAGTGGCAAGAAAAATCATAAAAAGGGGCAAAGCTCACTTGATGGATATCTCAATAACAAAAATGTTGGCCTCAGTTCTGGTTGTAAGTCAAGGTCTCCCTGTATTGGGTACCCTTTTCTTCTTGCGAGGACCCCATTCACACAACAGGCTTGACCAGGGCGGGGTCCTTGCAGCCCCCCTGAGAGAAACCAAATGTCCACGTGGAGCTTCCTCAAGGCCTGTGAGAATCCCTGGATGACCACAACCCCCCCTCCTCCCCTCCTCTGGGGTCTCCCTGGCACAATCCCAGAAGTTGGGGTGGGCTCATTCCTGACCCAGGAGAGGCTTCCTCCCCTCTGGGCCTCACCTGGCTTCAGTCAGACATGGCTGGGAACCTCCTGGAGGAGGAGACTGTCTCATTGCACATCAACCTGCCCCTGAAAAGCCACAGCTTGAACTCAGAGCCACCCAGGATCAGGTCTGCAGGCCCTGAGAGCAGAATCTGAGGGAGGTTCAGGGGGAGAAGTTACAAGTGGTGGATCTGGGATATGGGCTGTTGTAGAGCGGCGGAAATTACTGAGGTGGACACGGAGCTAACAGTCTAGTAACTTTATTACAGTGAATAAAGGATTGCCATGGCTGCTGGGCTAACAGGCAGTCAGCTGACGGCAACAGCTGATGCCATTTGACAGCTCCTGGGAGGCTCCAGGAGCTTCTCCAGCCCTTCACAGACAAGACAAGCTTCTAGGAGAAGCAGAGAAATCCTTCAGGTACAAACTGTAGAGTAGAAATTAAAGGGCGTGAAAATTAAAGGGCCTGAAAACTGCTATTTTATTTGTCTGGTTGATGGAAGAAAAAAAATATACACTGGAAATTTCTTTGCACATTTTATTTTTCAATTTACTTTTTTTTGCTGTGAAGTACATACCAAAATAAAAAAATCCCAAACTGAAATCCCAACAGCTGTTCTGCTCAGTTCTTTCTGCAAAGGAAGTTTTGTCAGGAAATCAAGAAAGACTCATATAAATGGGACAAAGGTTTCCCTCCTCAGCTGAGAGACAGTCAAACAAGGCATTTCACATCATTCTGGCATTTTTAGGGAGAGGAACAGGCAACCAGGCTGGTGTTTGGTTCCCACAGTTTCCTCCTGACCTCTTTTCTTGCTCAGTCTCTCTTACACACAATTCAAGCTGCAGTCAGTAGGAACAAGTACGTCAATTGTTTTTTTATTAGATATCATGTTCAGTAGCTTTTGCTGAAGAGCTGAATTCCTCTGAATTTTATAAAGGTCTCTTTAGCTATATTCATTGAAAGGGGAGGGAATTGCAAGAATTCCAGTCACTCAACAATTCCCCATTTTGAAACATAAAGATATCATTTTCATTGACTCCTGCACACTATCTAAATGGAAATCAAATAAAAGAAACATTAAACAATTCTTCCACTATCCTAATGATGTTATATATCACATTTTTACATTTGTTCTGGCTGTGAGATGCTCCTTCGTGTTCAGCTCTGGCCTCAGAAGGATAATGTAGCACTTGGGGATGAAGATGCAGACCAGCAGGCCAGCACTGGAGGCCAGGATGGAGAAGACCTGCACAGCCACAATGTGTTTTCCTTTGGTGCTCAGGTAGATGGGTAAAAAACGTCACCCTGACACTGCAGAAGACCAGCATGCTGAAGGTGATAAGTTTGATTTCGTTGAAGGCCCCAGGCAGATTCCTAGCCAGGAAAGCCATCCTGAAGCAGATGGCAGCCAGGAAGCCCATGTGGCCGAGGGTGACGTAGAACATGACAATGGCCCCTTGGTTGCATTGCAGGATAATCTCTCCAGGCAGAGAGTTAAGGTCAGAATCAGGGAAGGGGGAGAAGCTCCCAGCAACATGGAGCAGATGATCAGCTATACACCAGAAAAAGACAGGATGATGGAGATGGCCAAGCTCTTCCTCAGCCATCTTTTGGCTTGGTTTCCTGGTTTCATGGCCAGGAAAGCCAACACCACCGTGATGGTTTTGGCCAAGAGAGAAGAAATGGCAACTGAGAAGATGATGCTAAAGAACGTTTGTCAGAGAAGGCAGGTGGCTTTCCTTGGTTGACGAATGAAGAGAGAAGAAGACAAGAAGCAAAGCAGGAGGGAGACCAGGAGGGTGTTGGAGAGGTCCCGGTTATTGCCTTTGACAAGGGGAGTTTCTCGGTATTGAATGAAGATGATTAAAACAAGGCTTGTGGTTAGGAAGAAGAATAGGGCAAAAGAGACCAGGATGATGCCCAGAAGTTCTTCATAAGACAGGAAGGTTATAACTTTGGGGATACATTGGACTCTTTCTTTATTTGGGTATTTATCATCCGGACACTTGGTGCATTTTTCTGTATCTGGAAAAAAAAATGCCTTATTTCTTTGTCCTTTTCAATTCAAGATATTTATACATTCTTTGGGAACAAGTGATTATCAGGAGCATTATCCAGAATGGATTTCTTAATATCTCCAGAGACAGAAAATAAGAAAATAATAAATATTGCTTTGATATATTTTTGATAGGCTATGAAATTGAGGGAAGGCTTTGGACTGTAATGTTCAGAATATTGATGGGAACCTCCATTACAAAAGGTAAATAATGAATCAATTAATCTTTCTGGAGAATCTTACCTGCCAGATGGCAATTCTTGTTTACTTGCCTCAGAGGATGCTGGTGAATCAAGTGACTGCTGCAAATAATTTGGAATGGCCATTGGAGCAGAGGTGATAAAGGTGCAGGCAGAAACAGGCATAACTGTCCATGCCACCACATTGTGTATCTTGCATATCAGCAATACCTTTTCAGTGTTCCTCAAAGGGAACCCATGTAGACTGCATTGCAATCCTCCTTTCAGGAGATGGACCTAAAACAATTCCTCATGTTTCAAGGAACTCAGGTGTTCCTAGAAAAGTAAATGTGGAAGGAAGGACACATCCAAACTAAAAAGAAGAAATATTTTCTCTGGCAGTAGTAAAACTTGTCCAATCTGCCACAACCACCTCTCTCTATGCAGCCCTTCCTTCACAGTCTTTTTGCTCTTCTGTTTTGATAAGAACTGGGGCACGTTGGAAATAAAGAAGAAATCAGTTCAGCTTCAAAGTGTCTTTTAATTCACACTTTCATGACAATGCTCTGGATGGATCTAGTTCCACCAGGCCTTCCTTTCCTGCAGTGTCACCCACCTTCCTGAGTGGAGAAGGTCACAAGTGCACCCTCCCAGCCCCTCCTCAGCCACATGGCATGAGAGGAGGAGGATGAGGGTCACCCAAAGAAACGCTTCCACTGCAGTCTGGTGATTGTTATTCAGCCAGTCTGGATTCCAAAAAAAAAAAAAATGAAAGAATTAGCTAAGAGCGCCAAGGAGAGCTTGCTCACTTGGCCCAGCCATGGCTTTCAGGGACACACACACACACACACAGAGTGGGTTGGGGAGAGGGGGGAAGATAGGAACCTGGCTGCTATGCTATCCCCCACTGTCACCCTTACGTTCTTGCACTGCTCCATCTTGTGAACCATCTTTGGTTTAGTATCTCCTTCAAGCTGGTGAGAAACCCACAAGGGCTGGGGAATATGTCACTGAAAGCTTCAGGTTTCTTTGTTCCTTGTGCCCAAAAGAGCAAAGAACAAGGGAATTCTGTTGACCAGGGCCTGAATTCAGATGAATTTGAATCATGATTGAGTGGAGGTCCTTTTGGTCCCACTGGGAGAGAAGCTTTGTCCTGCTTGGGGAAAAGTGTCCCCTGAAAGGGCTGGTTCATAGTTGGAGAGGTTCTTGAAGAGACCCAACCTGGTCAGACTTATCCATGCCTCTCTTTTACACACACACACAAACATACACACAAAGTGGGGGAGGAAGGGAAGATAGGGAAAGAGGCAGAGAGAGAGAGACAAACCCAGAGAGATGCAGAGAAGGGGGAAGAGAGAGAGAGGAATTGAGAGAAAAAAAGAGAGGGAAAGAGAGAAAACTGGGGAATGAGGGGAAGAGAGAGAGACAAGAAAGAAAAGACAAAGAGAAAGAAAAAAGAGAGAGAAAGGAAGGAAAAGGAAGAAAAGGGATAGACAAAGATAGGGAGAGATGGAAGGAAGGGACAAGAAAGAAAAAGTAAGGAAGAGACAGAGGGAGGAGAAAAGTGAATGAGATAAATGAATGGATAGATAAATACATGGAAGGAAGGAGGGAGAGAGAAAAACAGGAGAGGAAAGAAGGATACAAACCCTGGCTTCAGAAAACTTTTTGAAGCAGCACAGCAATCGAGGGCTTGCCTGCAAGGGATCTCAGAGGTCATCTTGTCCAACCCCCTGTTCCAGCAGGAGATCCTTACACAATCAAAGAAGAGCATGGTTAGAAGTGTGTGTGTGTGTGCGCATGTGTGTGTGTGTGTATGGTTGTCAAAACTCCAAAAACAGGTCAAGGAGATCTGGGGAGATCAGTCTTAAATTAGAACATTTGCAAAGCAACTGGCCATTAAGCGAGGACCATTCGTATTTGTTTGCCAGTCACATGTCCACCTGGCCATGTCAATCCGGTCACGTGACCACCAAGCCATGCCCACAAATTAAGCCACACCCACAGATCCGGTTGTTACAAAATTTGAATCCCACCCCTGGATTGAACTGAGAAAAGAATTCAGCATTAAGTGATAAAGGCTAGGTCACATCGGCCGATGGATGCAAAACGTATGCAAAAAGGACACAGCGGACAGGCAAAATTCCGGGGGTGGCTCCATCCATTCTTATTTGCTCTCAAAAGTGGCCCAAATTTGCATAAACAGAATGGAAAAGAACGGAAAGGAACGGATGGGGAGAGGACATAGCAAGGATCTTAAGTGGATGTTCGTAGGAAGCCTAGCAGATGAAAGAGGATGGAAGCGGATGACACATCCACAGGGCTTCCAGGGGAGAATAGCGAAGCGGACATGTAGCAGAAGGGGTAGATGCAAAGCGGATGATGCGGATGCATCACGGACGCCTAGAGGATGCATAGCGGATGCGTAGCGGATGCAAAGCATTCACTGCACATGAGGGGAGGATCCATTGCGTCAGCCCCGCGGATATAAAAGGATGCAATTCGCACGCGGCCAGCATTCAGAGGAAAGACCTGCTGCCAGAGAACACCATGGAGAAGAAGAGGAAGCCTGTACCAACTCCTGCCAGCCCTGGAAAGAAGGACAGAACCACCAACCCACCCCCTGGTGCTGACTCTGAAGCTGCTGGTGCATCTCCTGCTGCTGCTGGTGGTGCTGGTGCTTCTCCTGCTGCTGCTGCTTCTCCTGCTGCTGCTGGTGCTTCTCCTGCTGCTGCTGCTGTGGTGGACCAGCCCAAAGGCCCTCAAAGCCCTGCTGATGAAAGCCTTGAAGCCCCTACCAGAGGGAGGAAGAGGCAAGGAAAGGAGAAGGGACAGAGGAAACAGTACTCCATTGCAGAGGACCATGAGGAGGAGGTGCTGGAATGGCTGAGGGAGAACGAATACCTCTGGAGGAAGAGCCACAGGCTCTATCAAGACACCAAGAAAAAGCAGGCGGCTTGGAGAGAGAAGGTGGAAAGCCTGGGCTACACTGTGGATGTCCTCCTGGGGTGGTGGAAACATATGCACACCTGGTATGGCAAGCTGGACCTGAAGAAATCTGGCCAGGCTGATGTCAAGCTCACGGACCGGGAGACCTACATCATGGCCAAGTGCAGCTTCCTGGAGGGTGAGATCCGCCATCAAGGAGCAGCCCCTCTGTCAACTCTCTCTCTCAGACAGCCCACAGACAGCCAGTCCTCTTCTGGCCAGGAGATAGCTACCGTGTCCAGGCAGATGT
>BLBF01018605.1:0-12678 GCA_015471245.1 Laticauda colubrina
CATCCTGCCATCTATTTGCAAACTTTTTGCAAAATTTGTAAGAATTAAAAAAAAAAAAAAAAGTAGAAGTATTTGGAATACAATTTTTAGTTCATAAACCAGAGGTGATTCAATACTCATTAGGGGGAAAAATAGTTCTTCCAAGTTTCTATGAATAGTCATGAATATTTTAATTTAAAACACAACTTTCATTTTAAAATCATTATTTTATGATTGTCTTTATTTTGGGTACATACACAATAGAAACAGGTATTCATGGAAATTTTGAATTTGGGCAGAAAAATGTATGAGCTGGTGTAAAAGAATCAGATCTGCATCTCTTGTTCCTTTGCAGAATTAGAGAGTGCAAATGTCTACAAAATTTTTGAATGTATAACAGAAAATGGAGTCCTAATGTATCTTGCGCATTAGAATCAATATTGTCGAACATAGGCTGCAATAGTTAAGCTGTCAAGGATACAGAATGTTAGGCTTCTGTTTACGAATATCCACATTTTAAATCATAACTAATAATCTCTAGTGTCAATCTCAGTTGTTATAGATTTTCTAAATTCATTATAATCTATAATATAAACATTTAACATTTTTAGTTGGATATTTAAGAAATGGGATCCATATTGTTTGTGGCCAAAATGTATATATAAGAAAATTGGAAAGTATTCTTTGTACTAACATTTTCAGTAATGACTACATATGGCTTACCATGCATCCATCCATTATAACTTTTGGTTCAAGCAGCGTGTTTGCTTCAAAAATATCACCATTCCATCCTTTGAAGATCAGAGAAGATTTCTGATCATGTAGTTCATTAGTTTTCCACACAGGGATATTCAGGCAATGAACTGTAATAGTTTGGGTTGCTTCTGAACTAAGTAAATGAAGGAAGTTCATCTGTACTTTTCCAATGCCAAATTCCAACTATTCAACAAAAATAAACATTATTAGAGAAAATATGGTGGCAGTTCATAATCACAAATCATACTGACACTGTTCAGTTTATATATACTTAATATATAATTATTCATTAAAAATTCCATTGCAATAACAAACTATTGGTATTTAATCTGTTAAATTATTCAGGCATAAGCATATTCCTTCCTTTTGTTACAAAACCAGATTTACACAATATAAATATGAGGAGGAAGATTACATAATGCGAATGGAAAAAACAACACTGCATACTTTGCTTTTCTAATTGTTGTTTCCATATGGACCTTGTTTGGGACCTTACTTTGACATTTGGCTTGAATTTTTAATGGTTCTTCAATTACATAGCCGTCCATTTCAGGTTTAGAACAATCAGACTTTATTTTTTTAAAGACCATTTTCATCTTGTTTTTCCTCTTTGTTTCCACTAAGTTCACTAAATGTTTTAGGAAATGTGATGCAGGCACACGGAACAAAAGAAATTATTAAATAATAGTACCACCATACTAGTAATGAATAAGGTTTTGTTCTCTGTGTAACCCTAAAGCTTGGTTAGGCCCTTATCTAATCTTTCCAATTTGTAATAATTCTCTGGAAATTATTTCTGAGTAAGAATGTACAAGACTGATGGGTTGTACATCAATATAATTGCTGATCATTATACTATAAATCATAGCTTGCCTCTTTTTTCTTTAAACATTCAGATAAGAACATGTGTTTAATTCATGAGCAAATATGTTCCATCGCAAGAGGTTCTTATTACAAAGTTCCCTATGTGTTATCTTCCTCTACCTATGAGCAGCTGAAGCAAAAGGGAAGACATTTTTAATGATTCGGTGGTCAAATTCCATAGGAAAATTCTAACTCTTATAAATAAAGAAAATAGTAAGAAGACAAGTGTATGGTTGTTGCCAAAGTGATCTTACCTTTGTGACAGATACAGGAGATAAGCATGTCTGGCCACCAGCAGTGAAGTTGCAGAAAACCTCAATAGCATCTGAAGGACACCCAATATTTGGATCAATCCAATATTTTCCTGTCAGTTGAGAAAATAAATGCAGACAAATTCTAAAATATGTTTTTCACCTGTGAAAAACCTAGTTTCTTAAACAGAAAAGTCTTCAATCTTAAGTGCTCTTCTGCCCTTATGTGTTTTCAGATTCCAAAAATAGAGGAGAAAGAAGATATACAGTTAATGTTTGATTACTGACCACTCATTCAGTGACCAAAGTTGCAATGGCACTGAACAAAGGGTATTTAAAACCAATTTTCAAAATTCCAGCCATCACAGTATTATCACGGTTATATGTTTGAAATTTGGATGTTTGGCAACCAACTCTCACTTAGAATGTCCTGTGGTTATGTGATAGCCATTTGCCAACTTGCCTACCAGCTTCTCACAAATAAAGTAAATGTGGAAGCCAGCAAAGAATTTCAAATTTGCTTTGATAAGTTTCCCCCCCCCCCCAAATTCCTGCATACCACACCCTCTTTGTTCTTGGACACACCCACGTTCTCCTCCCCTCAACATTGCTAAATCCATACATTCTCCTACCCTGCACTTGTACTCTCACCCTCCTTCCCTTGACCTTCCTGTGTTTGTACGCACCTGTTGGACTTTTGCTTCTTCTTAATGACCCATACATGGGTCTTGATATTTCAAAGGCAACTGGGACTGCCTGGATTGTTGTTGCCAAGCAAGATCATGTGACATAGGGCTTTATGATTATAGCCTTGGCCCAATTTGTTGCTGTAACACAAGGACTACCTATAACTGTACTGTGGCTCAACTATATCCAATTGAGTTGTGAGTAAAAGATGTAAGGCTTCCATACTGTTCATTTTTCTTTGTAATTATTATTTCTGTAACTATAGTCAAAGACACTACAAATATTTTGTGTTAATAAGGAGAATATTATTTCTTTATGTATGTTTCCAGATTTCACAACGCTGGCAGAATCATACGATTATGGAATTGGAAACTTTGCAGAACAGGAAAGTCCTTTGGATTTAAGTAGTATCTTCAGCCAGCAAATTGAAACCAGCTAGAGTATGAAGGAGGTATATACAGTGGTGGGATTCAAATAATTTAACAACTGGTTCTCTGCTCTTTTTTTTTTTTAATGATTTCTTCCAACAACCAGTTCACCAAACTACCCAGAAAATTAACAATCGGTTCTCCCGAACTGGCTGAATCCTACCACTGGATATATACCATATGTATCTTTTACAGAATAAACTTTGCATATAAAAATCATGTACAAGCTATGCAATTTTGGCCATAGCATCCGAAATAAAAATATATGAATCTTATAGAAAATAGACAATTCTATAATAAAAAAACCAAGAGTTTAGTTGCTGTGGATCTTTGATATCAAACAATCTCTGAATTCTAAACAAAGCAAAAGCTGAACAAAGTTTAAGACTTATTTTTTCAATGTTATGAGAAACTTACCATTAGACACTTTACGTTCACAGTTGAGCAAATCTCTGCAGATACGTGCTGGATTATCTCGGGTTCCCAACGGGTTTTTGATGCTATGGAGTAAATTACTCAGATAATGTAGTGTTTTGAATATTTTGGCACTGTGATCCAAGAATGTCACTTCAGTGTTCTGATAATTCTGCCAAAGGGAGGGGGAACTATATTATTGCAAAGTAGTTCCTTCCATTTTTATAATTTATGATTTTGCTATATCATGTTTAGTTCCAATTCTTATTTATTCCTTTTCTATATTAAAAAGCCCTGATGCTGTAACATGACCTTCTCTCTCTCTCTCTCTCTCTCTCCCTCCCTCCCTCCCTCCCTCCCTCCCTCCCTCCCTCCCTCTCTCTCTCTCTCTCTCTCTCTCTCTTTTTACAACAACCTAAATAATTTTGTTAACAGTTGTATGATGTCTCAAGCTTTTAGATTAAAAGGCTCATATATTTTCTAGTTTGCCATTCAATGTTTCCCCCCACAAATTAATATTTTATTTGAAAATCTGCAAAAAATAAAGCCTTTAAAAATTATGCATTTCTTATTCTTGAAATGGTTATTCTAATGTGTATAATTTATCAGTTTCAATGTGCAAATATTGTTACCTCCATTTCTAAGGCAGCATTTGATTCAAGCAAGGCTTGAATAGTGGCACTCATGTCTATTTGTTTCTGCATAAAATCAAAATGTTTCTTATCAGTAATATCATTGTCCAGAAATTTAAAAGCAATCACATACATCTTTTTAAAGAATCAAGAACAGTTATTAGGTATGTAAGGACATCAAAATCTCATTATATTATTTAGATTTTATACTTTAAGTAAGCTCCAGGGCACTCAAGCAAATTGCAATGCTAAACTGCAAAGACTTCAGGAAAGTGCTTGAGATATTGAAGCAATGATTGGAAACTCTAAAAATGAGTATTTGTATTTCATAAGAAGAATTATTTCAAATACAGGATAAGCACAAGAAGTTTATATTTTTCATGATTCAAGGATTGTAATATACATGCTCATAAACATAGCCTAGTTTTATAAAAGTAAGAAGAAATATGAAAAAAAGAAATGGTATCACTAATCATGGATATACAGTTGTGCTTCTAAGTTTACATAATCTGGCAGAATTTATGATTTCTTGGCCATTTTTCAGAGAATATGAATGCTAATACAAATACTTTTCTTTCACTCATGGTTAGTGGTTGACTGAAGCTATTTATTTCCAGTCAACTGTTTTTACTCTTTTTAAATCATAATGACAACAGAAACTACCCAAATGACCCTGATCAGGGTTTATATACCCTGGCGATTTTGGCCTGATAACATGCACACAGGTTGGCACAAAGGAATGGCTATTAAAGTAACCATCCCCACCTATGATCTGCTTGCTTGTAATTAGTATGTGTGTATAAAAGGTCAATGAGTTCCTGGACTCCTGACAGACCTTTGCATCTTTCATCCAGTGCTGCACTGACGTTTCTGGCTCCTGAGTCATGGGAAAAGCAAAAGAATTGTCAAAGGATCTGCAGGAAAAGATAGTTGAACTGTATAAAACAGGAAAGGGATATAAAAAGATATCCAAGGAATTGAGAATGCCAATCAGCAGTGTTCAAACACTAATCAAGAAGTGGAAAATGAGGGGTTCTGTTGAAACCAAACCATGGTCAGGTAGACCAACTAAAATTTCAACCACAACTGCCAGGAAAATTGTTTGGGATGCAAAGAAAAACCCACAAATAACTTCAGGTGAAATACAGGACTCTCTGAAAACATGTGGTGTGGCTGTTTCAAGATGCACAATAAGGAGGCACTGGAAGAAAGATGGACTGCATGGTTGAGTCACCAGAAGAAAGCCATTGCTACACAAATGCCACTAAGTATCCCGCTTACAATATGCCAAACAGCACAGAGACAAGCCTCAAACCTTCTAGCACAGTCATTTGGAGTGATGAGACCAAAATTGAACTTTCTGGCCACATCTATAAATGCTACATTTGGAGAGGAGTCAACAAGGCCTTTGATGAAAAGTACACCATTCCTACTGTGAAACACAGAGGTGGCTCGCTGATGTTTTGGGGATGTGCCTACAAAGGCACAGAAAATTTGATCAGAATTGATGGCAAGATGAATGCAGTATTTTATCAAAAGATATTGGAGGAAAATTTGCATTCATCAGCCTGGAAGCTGCGCATGGGACATACTTGAACATTCCAACATGACAATGATCGTCAACACAAGGCCAAGTTGACCTGTCATTGGCTACAGCAGAATAAAGTGAAGGTGCTGGAGTGGTCATCTCAGTCTCCTGACTTCAGTATCATTGAGCCACTCTGCGGAGATCTCAAACGTGCAGTTCATGCAAGACAGCCCACAAATTTACAGGAACTGGAGGCTTTTTGCCAAGAAGAATGGGCAGCTTTAAGATCTTTAAGATAAAGAGCCTCATCCACATATACTACAAAAGACTTCAAGCTGTCATTGATGTTAAAGGGGGCAACACACCATATTAAGAACTGGGGTATGTAAACTTTTTATCAGGGTCATTTGGGTAGTTTCTGTTGTCATTATGATGTAAAAAGAGTAAACGCAGTTGATTGATAATAAATGGCTTCAGCCAACCACTAACCATGAGTGAAAGAAAAGTTTTTGTGTTATCATTCATATTCTCTGAAAAATGGCCAAGAAATTATAAATTCTGCCAGGGTATGTAAAATTATTTATTTATTTTTATGTGTCAATTGCTGACAAGATAATAGGTATAAGTAAAAACATAGTTATGAATACATGGATACATGTAAGAAAAATAAAAAAATATATAAAAGAAACAATAGGACAGGGACAGTAGGCACATTGATGCGCTTATGCACGCCCCCTACAGACCTCTTAGGAAATGGGTGAGGTCAATAGTAGACAGTCTAAGGTTGAATTTTGGGGGGTTTGGGGAAAAAAGTCAGGTAGAGTATTCCAGACATTGACCACTCTGTTGCTGAAGTCGTATTTTCTGCAATCAAGTAATCAAACTTGTGAGTACAACTGTATTTCGAACTGGCAATTGTGTATTGATTGTACATTCCCTTAAATTAAATCAGTCTTATTTCGAAGACAATTTGCACAGATGCTGTTCTACATGTTATCTGTACAATGAGCATAACCTTTTATGTATTTATTAAATTTATTTGTCACTCATATCATATCAAAATGACTGGGCAGCTTTTAAAATAATGCAAAAGGAAGCAGAACTATAGCAGGATTAAATCATTTCCATTTAAATGGTAACTGTAGAGTTTCAAAGGTTAGGTTTGTATCCTATAGTTTTATTACCCAGTAATAAAGTTATTCTGATAAATAAATGGAACTTACTCTTGGTCCAGGTGCTCCTGGTGGACCCTAAAAACAAAAGGGAAAAAGAGTTTACAAGATTGTAATATAAATTAGGAGTTATTCAATTATATCTTTTGATAGTATTTTGATTTCTTACAGGCAGACCTGGACGACCGCGGGGTCCTTGAGGGCCCTGAATGAAAGAAGAGATGATAAAAATGTCTGAATAAGATTATTTTAAATCTTCATGTATTACTTTGTAATTCAGTGTAACTTAATTCAAATATTAAAGTAAATATAAATGGACTAAACTAAATAGGAACTATATTTGTGACTTATTAAAAGATTTCTCAACATGCTGTAGGCCATTTGTCTACGTTCCTAAAATTATGTACTATGTATTTATAAAGCTATTGTGTACTGTTTGTTTTAAATCTACAATCCCTTCTAAAATATGGCAACCCAATAAGATTGGATAAGTAATATTATTTTAGTTTTCATTCCTTGTATACATTTGGAAGTCATTTAGAATTGATGAATTAAATTATACCAGAGACACAAGCATCAAGTAGTTTGCATAATCCCCAGTCAGTTAAAATGTTACTCTAAAACAAATCCATGCATTACATGCTTAATTTATTAGCAGTGCATAACTAATACAACTGTCAGATGAAATGGTCTGCAAATCTATTTTACAGATAACATTTATTGCCCACAGAAGGATAAATATTTCCCAAATATACAAGCTTCATAAGAAAATAAATTCGCATTGCTGTTGAATAATGTCAGACTTGAGTAATTGTGCTGTACTCATAGCCCATAATACTTTTTTTTTCTTCCATTAAATTGTATCCAATTCTTGGACATCACCTGGATGAATCCCTGCAGTTTTGTTAAGTTTTTCAGAAGTGGTTTGTCACTGCTTCTTTTCTAAGGCTGAAAGAAAGTGACCAGCCCAAGGACATTCCACTGGCTTTGAGGCCAAGCTGGGACTAGAATTCAGAGTCTCCCAATTTCTAGCTTGGTGCATTTAACCACTACGCCAAACAGCTTCTTATATAGTACATAAACAGATACTTAAAGACTTATATAAAAAAGCCTAAAAATGTTGCATAAGTTAAGAGGTTAGATTAGGGGTGTCAAAATCAATTTCATTGAGGGCCACATCAGGGCTGTGGTTGACCTCGGGGGCGGCAGATGGGCGTGGCCAACTGGGTGGGCATGGCTAGCTTGACACCACTCCCCAAACTGCTGGAATGTTTCTTCTTCACATTGGGTAGACTGGGCCGAAACTACGTTGTCCTGATCTTTCCTATTCACAATGGGAAAACTGGGCAAAAGCTATGCTGGCCTGATCTTTGTGCTAAGTAGACAAGCCAATCTTTCCTCTTTGCTTTTGCTCCGTCTAGAAAAACGCGAGGTAGACCGGGTTCCAACAAATAGCTCTTTATTAGTTAACAGCAAACAGTAACGGAACAGTTTGGCTCTAGCCGCGGCAGCCTTTATATATGGCTTGCCTGTCGGCTTGTAGCCAATGACGGTTGTTTGATTTAACCGCCTTTTGGCGGCTCTTTTGGATTGGTTCCTAGTGAACCAATCCCTATGCCGGCTTTTCTAGCCAATCATATTTAGAGGATTTGGAGTAAACTATTTTATACAGAACACCCCTCCCCCCTTGGTTTAGTCCTACGTGGTGACGTAGTCGCGCAGGTAGGTGGGGCTTCTTCTGATTCTACTGGACTTGCGCGGTTCATTTTCGTTGGAGACTTCAACCGGTTCGGATGGGGTTGCTGTCTCTCCGGCTCTTCTCCATGAAACCACCTGGAAGGGCGAGTCGGCCATTTTGCTACCACTTGAGTTTCTCAGGCCAGTGGTTTTGCCGCTCCCTCCTGGCTTCTCCGGGCAGGTCGAGCTGGCTTGGCTGGCCCCTTCGTCTGGATTTTTCCGCAAGTCTCATCTAACCGTAAGTCACCTTTTTGCTCTTTTTGATTGTTTAGATGTTCTGGGTTTATTTTTAAAAGTTCTTTATTATTTTCTTGTATTTCCCCCCCTTCTTTGGTTTTGTTTTCGTTGTTTTTTATTATTTGTGGTTGTGAGTTTGTATTTCTTTCGATGTTTCGGGAACGAAGCTGGCCTATGTGCCGCTTCCATTCCCTGCCATCATCTACAGTTAGTCGGTAGGACCAGGGGCCTGTAAGTTGTGTGATTGTGCCTGGAAACCATAGGGGGTCCCCAGTGAAATTTTTTGCATAGACTAGGTCGCCGATTTCAAATGTTCGGAAATGGCTAGAGGAGTCGGGGAGTCTTTCCAAAGTGTAATTTGGGTGCAACCTGTCTAATTGCGACCTAAGTTTTCTTCCCATGAATAATTCCACTGGGCTTTTGTTGGTTACAGTGCTGGGTTTGATATGTTGGAGGGTGAGTAGGTGGTTGATTTTATCCTGGACATCCCCAAGGTCCATTTTCTCTAAACCCTCTTGAGTAAACCTGACCATTCTCTCCACCCTACCATTTGCAGCCGGGTGGGCCGGCGCGGTTAGTGCATGACGTATACCTAGGGAGGCTAGGTATTGTTCAAATTGGATGGCTGTAAATTGTAGCCCGTTGTCGGACACTAGGATGTCCGGCAATCCATGGGTTGCAAAGAGTTTGTTGTTTAATGACTGCCTCGGTTGTCGTAGATGACATTACTACAACTTCCAGCCAATTTGAGTATGCATCTACGACAATTAAAAAGGTATGCCCCCTAGTAGGACCTGCGAAATCAATGTGGATCCGAGACCAGGAGCCTCGTGGGGTCTCCCAATCCCTTATGGGTGCTTGTGGTGGGGAAGGCCTGGTTTTCTGACATTTAGTACAAGTAGCAACCCAGTATTCAATGTCTTTATCTATACCAGGCCACCAGACATAGCTTCTAGCTAGGCTTTTCATTTTTACAATTCCAGGGTGGCCCTCGTGAAGCATTCCCAACACTCTAGTCTGTAATTTAGGAGGGATTACTACCCGATCACCCCACAATAAACAACCTTTTTGAATTGAAAGTTCGGTTTGTCTGGTCCGGAAAGGTTTAAAGTTTTCAGTTTTTTGGTTTTCCGGCCAGCCTTTACCTACCCATTTTAATATGCGGGCAGTCACTGGGTCCTTTGTGGTGGGTTTGGCGACATCGTTTGCAAATATTGGTAGTTCGGGGCATGTTTCTATTTGCAGGGTGGTCATTGTTGGCGCCGGGTCTTCCTCTGTCGTTGGCAACGGTGCTCTGCTTAATGCGTCTGCATGGGAGGTTTGCTTCCCGGGTTGATGTGTCAATGTGTAAAAATATGCTGCTAGGAATTCTGACCATCTAGTCATCCGCGGGGATAAAATGTTCGGTGTAGGCTTGCTTCCCGCCAGAATTCCTAGTAACGGTTTATGGTCCGTTACAATCAAAAATGTTCTTCCATAAAGGTATTCGTGAAAACGTTTCACTCCGGCGACGATTGCCAGGGCTTCTCTGTCTAGTTGACTAGAGTTATATTCTGTTTTGGACAGAGTCTTTGAGTAATAAGCGACGGGTGCCTCTCTCCCATCTGGTAATTGGTGGCTCAGGATGGCACCGACTCCAAACGGTGAGGCGTCGCAGGTTACCGTCAATGGAAGTGTGTTACTAAACTGGATAAGAACGGTGTTTGATGTTAATAAATTTTTTATTTTCTGGAATGCCTTTTGTTCTCTATGACCCCAAGTCCAATTAGTATTCTTATCCAGCAAATGGTGTAATGGTTCTGCTATTGTTGCATTTTGGGGGAGGAATACGTTATAGAAATTTATTAGACCCAAAAATGCCTGCAATTCTGTTTTGTTTTTTGGCTGTGGTGCATCTTTAGTGGCTTTGACTTTTTTTTCAGTAGGGTGTATACCCTCTCCGTCAATTAAGTAGCCCAGGAATTCGACGCAATCAGTCATTAAACAGCATTTTTCTTTTTTAACTTTCAGACCGGATTCTCTAAATTTTGTTAGTACATCTCTTAGTCTTTTTACTAGTTGGGTCGTATCTTTAGCCGAAATCAGGACGTCGTCAAAATATGGTACGACCCCTTTTATTCCGTTTAATAGGTATTCCATGAGGCTTTGGAAAACGCCTGGGACAACGCTCGCTCCAAATTGAAGTCTGTTACACTTGAATGCCCCTTTGTGAGTCACTATTGTCTATGCTTCGGCCGTTAAGGGGTCTACTGGAAGCTGTTGGTAAGCTTATGGTAGATCTAATTTGGCAAAAAGTTTTCCTCCCCCGAGTGAGTGTAGTAAATGTTGCACGACTGGCACCGGGTATGCGCTTTGTTGCAGCGCATGGTTCAGGGTAGCCTTGTAGTCTCGCCGATGCATACCGACCCATCAGATTTTACCAGTGTTACTATTGGCATCTCCCATTTAGCATGGTCAATAGGTTCCAAAACCCCTTGGTCAATTAATTTATCCAATTGTTCCTCTATTTTTGCTTTTAATGCAAAGGGGACTCGTCTGGCCTTTAATCTTCTAGGGGCCACCTGGGGGGTCTAAGCTAAAGGAAATTGGGGTCCCCCGATACCTGCCTAGGGAGCCATCGAAAATGTCCTGGAACTCGTGGATCAGGTTTTCTTCCCAGTCGGTTGCGGCCACTCGGTCCACTCCGGTCATCCCGATGCCCAAAGGTGCGAACCATTCGATGCCCAGGAGGCTGGGTCGGTCTCGGTCGACTATTGTCAGAGGCAGGACTTTGACATGTTGCTTGTAAGTGACTCGGAAATGTCCTAGACCTACCACAGGGATTCGATTCCCTTGGTAGTCCTTCAGAGTTAATTTTTGTTTCTGGAGCTCTTTTAGTTAAATATTTGGGACCAGTTGCTGATTTTGTCCCACGACACCATTGACAGGAAAGACCCTGAATCGACTTCCATCTCATAGGGGCTGCCTTCAATTTTTACGATGACTTTAACTTTTTTCCTGCTTTCTGTCTGAGCGCTTCCGATAGTGACAGTTTGATGGGTCTTTTCTCAGTTACTGTCTCGTTTGTTGCGCTCCCACTTTCTCTCGGCTTGTTTCGATTCAGCTTGTGTGGGAGAGTTGCTGCGTCTGTTAGGGCTGTTATTTTTTCGATTCCTACAGACTTTCTCGATGTGTCCCCTTTTCTTGCAAGCTCGGCAGATGGCATCGAGAAATCTGCAATCAGCTCGAGGGTGGTTTCCTCCGCACCCGGCGCATTCCCACCAATTTCTTTTTTCGCACCTTTTTTTGTTGGTGTGCAGGCGGTGGACTTCATCGTCATCCTCTCCGAATTCTGATGTCTCATCAAAATCTTCATGGTGTGTAGTGGTGGGAAATTGCTTCTTCCCTCTGGTTAGGCTCGTTTCGTCGTTATTCGCATTCATTTGTTTCATGGTGGCCGCTGACTTTTTCGCAGCTTCTGTGGCTGTAGCTTCTGCGATTGCTTCAGCTACGGTTATGTTGGGTTTATTTAGCAATTTACTTTGTAAATTAGAGTCTTTTAAACCCAATACCACTCGATCTCGCATGGCTTCATCTAAGTTCAGGAATTTGCTCCTCCCAGTTGTCGGAGGGCTGCCACAAAATCAGCGATGGTCTCGCCTTCTTTTTGGTCTCTTCGGTAGAATTCGTGCCATTTGATGAGATTTGACACCACTGGTGCGTAGTGAGCCTTTAACATTCGCTGGAGTTCGGGCCAGGTCATTTGTTTTACGTCTCTGGGTTTCGCCAATGCTTTGGCCATCTTGAACACAGTTGATCCGCAATGCGTGAAGAAGACAGCCCTCTTACGCTGGTCTGAGGTGTCTTCCATCTCATTACTTTCTAAGTACATTTGAAAACGGTCTACGTAGGATTCCCAATCCTCTTCATTGGGATTGAAGGGTGCGGGCGGTGCATTATTTCCGGCCATCGCTTCAAAGCCTGGATTTCAGTTTGCCGCGTGCACAGTCTCAC
>BLBF01018606.1:0-10603 GCA_015471245.1 Laticauda colubrina
ACAGCAAACAGTAATGGAACAGTTTGGCTCTAGCCACGGCAGCCTTTATATACGGCTTGCCTGCCGGCTTGTAGCCAATGACAATTGTTTGATTTAACCGCCTTTTGGCGGCTCTTTTGGATTAGTTCCTAGTGAACCAATCCCTATGCCGGCTTTTCTAGCCAATCATATTTAGAGGATTTGGAGTAAACTATTTTATACAGAACAGCTTTGGTTCCACGGGCTGGATCCGACCACATCATAGGCCAGATCCGGCCCACAGGCCTTGAGTTTGACACCCCTGGTATGGAATGTTATATACCCTAAGGACAGGAGTGGGATTCTACCAGTTTGCACCTATTCGCTAGAACCGGTTATTAACATTCTAAGCAGTTTGGAGAACTGGTTGTTAGAAGAAATTGCTGACCTGATCTTTGATGGAAGGCAGGAAGGAAACATTTTGCTGTTGCTTACAGAAACTGCCTCTCTGTCAACCCTTATTACATTCTTGGCAGGACTAGACTTCCTGTCTCAGGAACTTCTCTGGAGTTATTTTCTCCTTCTTTGCTGGTACTTTGCTTGTGTGGAATGACCATTTAAAGTTACAATGGCACTGAAAAAAGTAACTTATGACCATTTTTCACACTTACAACTTGCAGCATCCCCACAGTCATGAGAGGCCAGGTGAGGAGATGCATGCCTCGATGTGAGTGATATTAAGTTGGCCATTCCAAACCAATAACATGACCACCAAGCCATGTCCACCCAGTCACATGACCACCAAGCCACGCCCACCAATTAAGCCATGTCCACAGAACTGGCTGTTAAAAAATTTGAATCCCACCCCTGCCCAAGGATAATGAAAATGAACAAATTTCAGAGTAACCACCTTGTCTGAAATTAGCCTTTATGCCAACTATTGCTTTTTAGTGAAGTTCTGTGATAATAGGGTAGAAAGACTACAATTCTCTTAAAATATGAGATTAAAGAAAAAAAAACCAAGAGTGATCCTGAGGTAAAAATATCTTGGCAACCAATGGAAATAATAACAAGTTTCTTTCAATGTTGTATTTTGTTAGCTTAGATCACTAGTGTTTTCATATGCTTCTACAGGCAGCAAATATGCTTTACTTTAATTGTATTACATTATTTTTATTCTGAACTGGGCAATGACCATAAATTTATCACAGCTGAACCTGAAGTAATCTCAGTTCTTCAAGATGGCTGACTTGGGGGAGCACAGTTGTTGCAAATTGCTTTTATTCTCACCCTACCCTAGAAATGTTCTTTGATTTCCTTATCAGTTCATCAAAAGAAATAGAAACTGTTTAATAAAAACTTTTCTGCACCACTTTAAGAAAAATAGTTGTTGAAAAAACTTAGGAACCGGGAAATTATGTAAGCAAAATTATTATGTAAACAAAATGATCCAGACAATACCCTGTTCACAAAGCATTTTATGTAAAGAGAAAATGTATAAACTATTAAAAGAAAAAAAAACTTATTCAAAAGTAAATAACAACAGGATCTAAAAAAGATGACAATTTTTCCCCTACCCTCTGAATAATACAATCAGATGTAGTACGGAACTGAATGAAATTCTCTTAATGGTTTTCAACATAATTGGAAATAAAATTTTCTGCTGTTGGGAAGGCTAAACTAATTGCTTTGTGCTGCCAAGAATTTATGTGTAATTCTTCTCTGACAAGTCTCATGCAAAGTATATCAAGATGGAAGAAAGCATCTAATTGCCATGACCCGAGGATTAAATCATACTGATGCCGATTTTCCCCTGCAGCTCACTGGAAATACCATTAGCAGGAAGCTAGGAGTTCTTATGTCACAGTAACAGCAGATGAACCACAAAAGTATCTTTAGACACTGAACAAGTACAGTAAAATGAAATGCCTAAAGCTCAATCCTAAATGCATGTAGTAGAAAGAAATACAATTGATAATGGACTTAAGCCATAGGACTGTCTGGTCTCCTCAGGACTAGAAAATAGTTTTTTACAAGACCAGTATTTGTTTTGAAAGTTGCCACGAGTCTGAACATGATTAAGATTTCTACTTTTCTCTTGCATGGGAAAAACTATTGATAATATCTAATATTTCTTATGGAAAAAGTGAAAAATGGCCTTGTGATTTATCAGTTTAAAAATCAGAAGGGGTAGTATATGTAAAGAAGGAAATTATGATATAACTTTAAGAGAGATACAGGTTAAAATACAAATGTATTTATGATCATTATCAAAAAGATTGGAGCTTGCTTTTACCTTTTTGAAATTTTATTTTTCCATTTTCTTTTTTATTTATATTAGTCCTTATTTTCTTCTTCTTTAATTTTTCTACTTTTTCTTGTTAAAAAATTTTCAGTAAAAATTATATTAAAACACTAATATGATAAAAGCATGTGAAGTTTGCTTTCTTGTCAACTAATTATCACCTTCCAACATTTAGAATTGAAGGTGACAGATGTGACATATGAAAAATATGCATTTTTTGTCCATAAAAGATATAATAAGAAACACATCTTAATAAAGTTACTTCATCAGGGTTGGCCTAAAACATTGGGATCAGCACCAAACATATGCTGCTTTCATACAGATATGCATTCCAAAATTCTTTGCAATTTGCGCATATATTCCAGTGATAGCTCACCCTTTCTTCCAAGAGGTCATACAGGGATCTTGTCTCATTTTATCCCCATAACTTTGAGCTAGCTAGTTATCCCCATAACTTTGAGCTAGGAGTGAGAATGAATAATTGGTCACAAATTACCCAATTAGTTGCATAGTCCAACACCTTCTCTGCTATCCTTTATTGGCTTGCAGCACACTGCACACAGTTTGATTATTATGAGGGTTTCATTGTTACCCTAGCAAATGGCTTACTTTTTGTTTACCATTGGACTACTCTTGGACTACTCTTAATTTTTCGATTGAGTGATTTAAAAGTAAATCAACCATCTTTGTCCAATAAAATTATAGCAGTAAGGGACATAATAGGCATTGGAATTAAACCCAGAAGTTTTACTTTTACTTTTTTATGGCTTCAGCTAAGAAATCTGGGAATTGAAAGTTTATTGAGACCAAAACATTTTTTTGTTAGAGATATTTAGTCTCTTTAGATATTTCTAAAGGTTTTCTGGACAAAGGAGAAGCCACTCACATATTCACAGGAATTAGGCAGAAGGTAGCATTTTAGATTATTCCTGCATAATTAGAAACATATTTCTAATTTCCAAAGATAGTGGAGTCATTAGCAGGAAAGTCTACAACTCATAGAATACATGCTTTATGAAGGATCCAATCTGGGTCAGTAACCGGGACCAGAGGTTTTGTCTTCTCAGCTTTCAGGTTCATGCTGGAGTTCATCTTCAGGGAACTTCCCTCTAGCAGAATGTGTGCTATTCTGTGTGCTCTGATAGAAACAGGCTTGTTCTGTATTCTTTTGCATAGGACATATCATCACCAGGAAATACAGAGTAGACATTTTCAACTATTCAATTATGATACCTGAATACTGGGTACATATACCGGTCAGAGTTGATAATGACCACAGCGATTTATAAAGCCAGCCAGCCAGCCAGCCATGCAACCCTAATAAATCAGGGTTTTCTGCCCAGTTGCTGGGTGGGCCTGGCTATGGTGGGTATGGCCTAGTCTGCCTCCTGCACCACAGGGGGGGGGCATTTTTGCCCTCCTCAGGCTCCAGAGGCCCGTTTTTCAGCCTCCCGATCCTCCACACATGCCCTGCACTTACCTGCATCCAAAATGGGCCATGTGGGGACTCCTGGGAGGGGCAGGGTGGGGCGGGGCAGACAGGAATGAGATTTGGGATATCTCCGAACTGCAGAGCATTGTAGCTAGGTGTAGAGTTCACGAAGAATGAGACCGGAGATCAGCGTAACTTCTTGTGGTCTTCTTGTGCCTCCTGTTCCTCTTCGCCGAAGACTTCTGCGGGGAGGTCGTTGTTTCTGTCTGAATTTATTTGCGAAAGTTGTTTATTGTGTATATTTTGATTTTGTGGGATTTCTTGTTTTTCCCCTCCCCCCTTATTTGTGTTTGAGGGGTCTCCCCCCTCTCTGGTTGGTGTATTAATATTTTTGTGTAATGTTTGCGCTGGTTCTGGTATATGTATATGTTCTTCGTGTCTGGTTGTGTCAGTGGTGCGTTCCAGTGTTCGTGATCGTAACTGATCAATGTGTCTCCTCCAGCTTCTGCCATCGTCCGTGTCTAGTCTATAGGACCGGGGTCTCATTATTTGTGTTATTCTTGCCAGTGGGTGTCTGGTGAGATTTTTTGCATATACTAAGTTTCCTGGTTCAAATGCGCGGTATCTGCTGGAGGAGTCTGTTGGTTTTTCAACGCTGTATGTTGGGTGTAACCTATCTAATTGTGATCTTAATTTTCTGCCCATTAGTAATTCTGCTGGGCTTTTATTTGTCATAGAACTCGGTGTTATGTGTTGTATGGTGAGCATTTTTTCATGTAAGTCCCCCGAGTCTAATTTTTCTAAAGTTTCTTTGGTATACCGGACCATGCGTTCTGCCCTCCTGTTCGTAGCCGGTCGGCCCGGCGCTGTCACACTCTTTTTCAGTTGCCTGAGATTCCTTGCAAATCGTTGCTTTCAAAGAACATGAGGAATCTATCGATGTAGGATTCCCAGTCCTCTGTTGCTGGGTTGAATGGTGCGGGTGGCGAGTTGGTTCCGGCCATTTTGTCTGCTCGGTTCTCGATGCCACATGCTCGACTGGTCTCCTCTCTCAGTATCCCACCCTCGTCGCCAGTGTAGAGTTCGTGAAGAATGAGACCGGAGACCAGCGTAAGTTCAGCTCTTTTATTTAGTGCAGAAAGTCCATCTTAACCAGGAGCCGCAGCAGCTCTTTTTATAGAGAGGCTGCTCATGGCTAGTGGCCAATGACGGCTACTTGATTTTCCTGCCGCTGAGCTGGCCAATCACAGGTTAGCTGTTATTGGCCAATCAGCGTCGAGTAGTGAACCAATCAGCTTCCAGTATTTCTTAACCAATAGGAATAGGCTATTTGGAGTATGTTAATATGGAACACTAGGGGCTCTCCCAAAGCCCTGCAAACCCCCAGCAGCCCACCCCTACCCTAATCCTCTCCACAAAGAATGAATACTGGTTTCACTTACAATTTCACCTCTGGAACCCTTTTCTCCCCTGTATCCCTGGGGGAAAAAAAATGAAATTTCATTAATCTTTTATGTCCTCCTGCTTTCAATCATAACATAAATTTAATCTGCAAAATCTGCTTGTGCTTCACCTTTTTAAAAATGTGTGTCTTAATTCAATTTATAGTTCAGTGTAATTCTGTTTGCTATATTTCACCTACTGTATGTTTAGGTACAAATCTATGGCAAATCATAATAACTACATGGAAACTTATAATTATTCTCTCATGCACAATGTGAACATGTATACTTCTTGTTCAATCACTGAGGCACTTCCAACTCTTTGGGACCCATCATATTATCAGGCTTTGGCTGTCAGTAACTGCTTCTGTTGGCTATTTTGGTGATTGCCTTTTATTTTTCTAAGTATCAGTCTTCTTCAACAATCCCTGACTTCACATTCGATGTCCAGTATATTTAAGCTTCAACTTCATTATTAGTACTTGCAGTGAGGACTCTAGAGTTTATATTAATGAGTTCTTATTTTGTGACTGAATTGTCAACAATTTTCTCTAATACAATTCTTTTTTGTGTATTTTTATTTGGTATTATTACTAAATAATACCTATGCTTTTTTACCTATGTTTGCTGCTTAGAGTCATTAATGTGAGAAGGATATCAACTGAATAACATTAATACATTCAAAGGCATCCGTTTTTCCTTGTTTGGTTTCTAATATTTTATAGCTATATATTACAGCTGGGAAAATCATGCTTTGACAATGCATATCTCTATTGCCAGAGTAATATCTTTGAGTTTTAAAATACAGCTAGATATTTGTTCACTTTTCTTCAGATATTTTCACAATTAACAGACACTCATTTCAACATCTTTTGGTGGGTTTTTTTTTTTTTGTACTTCAGGATATTTTTGTTTGTGCAATCTTTAATGGTGTAACATATTTCAATATAGAGTTCTTCAAGTCCATCTAATCTATTAGATCTATTTCTTACCTTATGCCCATGATAATATGGATTATCACAATGTCGCATTTGTTGATCTGATGAATTTGCTTTCTTTAGTTTAACATATAATTTTTCAAGGTGTTTGTGATCTGAGCTACAGTCAGAACCACATCTTGTTTGTGTACACCGAATGGATGCTTCCCAGATTTTACTACTGTTTACCTACTGAGTTTGATTTTGGTGCTTCTCAGGTAATAGTATTGAGTTGTATTTTAATTTATTGGAAGAAGGTATTAATTTATAATTAATTTATTGGAAGAAGGTATTTGCTAGAAATGTCCATTTTTCTTGACATATTCTTACAATTTTCATGGCATACTCTTATACCTATACATCAAGGTAATTTTTCCCACTGCAGGTATATTTCACTGTCTCTGTGATTACAGCATAGATTTGATCACTATAATAGTAAGTAGATTGGTTTGTTCTGAAATAGAACTGACATTAAATCTATTATTTGGAAGTTGTATCCAAGCGTTGATTTTGGTTCCTTTTTGTTAATAAGTAACCCAGAAATGTATGAAGTAGTTCTCATGTTCCTTTTAACCTACTGTAGACCAATCCAACTTGCTGATTTCTAGTATACCAATGTTTGAACTTAGCATTTCTGCTCTGGAAACATACATTTTTTGCCTTGATTCATAGTTCTGCCGTTCCATATCAGGGTGTCAAACTCAAAGCCTGCGGGCTGCATCTGGCCCCCAGGGTGCTTAGATATGGCCACCCTGGAAACAGCAAAGGACCGGTCTGAGGTTTCTCTGCAGCCTTTCCAAACTCCATTTTCACTGGCAGAGGGTTGCAGGAGACCGTCCCAGCCTAAAATGGAGCTCAAGATCACACCCAGCCCTTCTGAGTTCAGTTTTCACTGGCAGAGGGTTGCAGGAGACCGTCCAAACCAAAAACAGAGATTGGGAGCCCATTTTCACTGGCAGAACATTCAGACCACCACAGGTGCTGACATGAGTGACAAGCTGGACATGCCTCCCCCCACCAAGGTCAAACATAACCCTGATGCGGCCCTCAATGAAATTGAGTTTGACACCCCATGTTCTATATACTAATTGTATATCTTTAGAGAACTGAAATTTTATTTTGCTTCTGGACATTTAAACAACTTCATCCATCTACGTCATAAAGCACCAGTATTATTCATATTTGCTTTCTGCTATTTATTTGTTTGTTTGTTCCGTCTTTATTATTTTTATAAATAAGGTGGTGAACACAGCTATTTCTCTTTCCTCCTAATTTCCCCACAAGAACCCTGTGAGGTGGGTTGGGTTCATCTCATCCTGTCACTCAACAGGATTTCATGTCTAATGCAGAACTATAACTCATAATCTCCTGATTTCTAGCTCAGTGCCTTAATCATTAAACCAAAACTGGTCTCTTCCGATTAGCTTCTGATTTGGGGATTGATATCCTGGTATTATTTTAATATTGTCCTGGTATGAAAGTCCACTTAATTTTCATGGAAAAATCTTGAAATGGGTTGCCATTTCCTGCTCTAATGTATTTAGTCTATATATGTATGCATATATGTTTCATTACATTGAATATATGGTTAATTAAAATGTTATATATAGAAATTACACAAATAATGTTCGGCTTATTAAGAATATATTTGAATGGTTCAGTTCTATCCAAAGCATAAAACCAAAATGAAAAGTAGCATTTGTGCTTATAATTAGAACTCTCTTACATGTGTATTTTTTCCTGCTAAAAATAAGCAATTATCTAGAACAATTTATGAAATTTTGATATATTGCAACTTTTTAAATAAATATTCCTTGGTATCAAAAATGTTTGTGAACTAAGACAATGTATCTTAGGAAAAATGTAGAAAAAGCATCACATGTGGGAATAAAAAAAAAGGGAGATTTCAAATTGTGATGAGCTGCACTTACAGGTTTGCCAGCTGGGCCAACAATACCTTCGTAACCTACAGGGCCTGTGTTTCCCTGAAAACCAAAAGGAAAATAATTTGTAGAGCAATAACTGAATGCTAATGTTCTTATGAAAACTACATGTTATGTCATACTTTTATTTATGTTCCGTTACCAAATATATAATGATATTAAACTAGTTTCTGGGTACAATATAAATGTATAATGCAAATTTAGTTTATCTTGTTTTTATTTTCATATTTTGCTTTGTATTTCAGAGAGGCATTTATGAAAATTTGAATAATGTACTAAAGGTAAAGGAATTAGACTTCTGTTCCTTTAAAAACAAAAGTGAGTAAGTATTACATTTCATGTATGCATTTTATGTTTAGTTTATCAAAAAACTCATATAGTATACTACAAGCTGTAATTTAAGTTAATAAGCAAGATCACCATTACTTTTTCTAACAAAGTTATACTGCTTTACCAAACAAAAATAATACAATATTATAAAGTTATTTTGATGAAATGGGTATTCAGAATACCAATTCAGAAGTAAATGCATAAAACCAATAATAAAAACTAATATTAGTCCTAGTCTAATAAAGTTTTAAAGACTATATAAAAATATTAAAGGAGGAAGCCAAGAATATTTTGTGCAGGAAGAAAAAACTTAGTCTATGTAACAAAAACCTTTTTTTCCCTTAATAATTAATTCATTGTTAATTATTGTTTTGGAAAAGCTCAAAGTTATATAGCAATAGTATTTAGACTTACGTACTGCTCTACAGTGTTTTACAGAACTCTCTTGAACAGTTTACAACTTTAGCATATTGCCCCAACTATCTGGGTCCTCACTGTACCGACACTGGAAGGATGGAAGGCTGAGTCAACCTTGGTCAGGACTGAACTCTCTCGGCTGTGGGCAGAATTAGTTTGCAATATAGCATTCTAACCAATGCACCACTCTTATCTGCTAAGCTTGGTAATTTGTGTACATATTAAGAAGGTAGAGGAACTTTGATGGATCTGAACTCATGGTGGGTGGACCTTAACTGAGAAGGTCTGAACGATCTGGGAGAAACATTGAAAAATTTATTTCCAAATGAAGTATTTTGGGAAACAATGATTAAAGACGCCAGGAAGGATCCAAAGGATCCCTCTGCTCACTCCATCCAGATTTTTCTAACAGCTTAAGATAGGGAACATAGTGATTCTAAAATGTAATCCTGAGATTAATTATGATATTCAGGATTACATTATTTTGTGCAATGTAACTTGCTTCATATATGTCCCTTATGTAATTGTTTCCTGATGAATGAAATTAGATTTGGGACCTACTTCATATACAGATTTGTTAAGATGTTGTCTTATTTATGCCTGAGTTCAATAGCAGACAGGAGAAGCTTCTCGGGGCAGATGGACCGCTTTAAGTTTGCACCAAATGATTTAGAAGAGTCCTTTTATTATGCCAATCAACCTTTTGCTTCTTCACAGTCCTATAAGACCTATGCCTGTGACATTAATGGCAGCTGAGTTTGACTTGTGAAGAACATTTTCATGTGGTACCTACAGTGGTATAGAAAGAACCACTGTAGAAGGCAAACATGAAACTTTGGTCATGCTAAACTCTCTAGAAAAAATACAATCAGATTCAAAGGACATATTAAAAACTTATATACCCATATTTTATCCATATCTAAGACAGCATCTTTAGCAATTTCCCCTGAAACAGTGGGATGAGGTTCAGGTACCCATAATTTTAAAATGACTGTGACTGTTTATTTTGTTTTTAACCATGTCACTGTTTACAATCAAGATTTTTATGGAGAAATAGCTTTATCTGAATGTTTTCTCGCTTTTCTCTGGACTGGAGAGTCTCAACTGTGATCAGCAGGCTCTCTTGTGGCCTGAAAAAGCTGCCCACTTAACCTCTTAATCAGCTGTTTGAAATATTACATATTTTTAAAATTCTAGTAGACATTGCCATCTGGTGGCCAGAATTAATGGTTTGGTTTTTTTTAAAAAATGAAATTTGGTCAGCTGTTTAGGTTCTAAGAGAAGATAATATTTGTAGCTCAAGATGGAACTGTGGAGTCCTGGGTACTCTCTGAGCTTGACTAAATCCAGAAACTGGTAGAGAATTCCTGGAAGCCTGGAACTCTGACAAATGAGTCATCAACAAGCACAAAAGCAACATTTACATATCATTCATAAGAGACAAACAAAAAGTTAAAAAGTAAACAATTAAAAGACTAAAATACCTTGCCAGCAATCAATACTCATATAAATAGGGATTAACACCAGGATTAATACCAGACCAACAATCAAGCAGTAAACAGTAGGTAACCCAATCAAGGATCTACCAACTCAGACAAACAATCAAACAGTAAATAACAGCCTAATTAAGGAACTACCAAGAAGAAAACACTCCCACTAATGCTAACTGGGCAAGTCATTATATATAGAAAGCAAACCCGACTCCCTTCTAGCACTGAAGATATTTTCTAGTTGAGTAATGCAACATTTGCAAAAAAAACAAGCAAACTCAGAAAGCATCAAGGCTCTATTAAGATATT